>OY735252.1:4436510-4472009 GCA_963457715.1 Argyresthia albistria | reverse complement strand
GAGACAAAGCCTTATTTTGTGTCATTTCATTGCTACATAACTTCTATTCACCTACCTAACTAGTTGCTATTACTTGAGATACTTTAAATGCTAATGTATTCTTATAACTTGTTAATAAAATATTTTAAGTATAAATGAATTACAGTCCCGTATTTAAACGAGTACCTAGTGAGCTAATATTAAACTCTTCTAATTGCCGCTTTGTTAGTAATCGTTAACCGTTTACGTTTCCTACTTAATGAAATTATAAAACTTAATGTGACGCACAATCAAGCAAAAAATAAATATCTCGTACCTATTATAAGACGAAGAATAATAATATTATCTACTCCTTACAACACTTACCTACTTTGCACAATAACCTGCAGCAATTGGCGGAACTTTAATTAACAGTGTACACTGTACATACATAATGAAACTATTGCATATAACCATGGTTAATTTAACACTATAATTTATAATCTTCATTTTTATGTAGATACTCGTACTGTTATAAAATATGTGATCAAAGTAGGTACCTGCGTAACGTCTTTAATTAAGTAGTTAGGTACATGTTCATTTGAGTAGCTAGATGTTCTAATTATAATATGTAGATGCTATCGCTGTACATTTTTGCTTTGTTATGTGTGAGTGTCCGTAGCTTTGTGTGTAAAAACCTAATCTGTGTTAAGAAGTCGAAGTTCCCGTCCCACTCGTAATTGTAGTTGAATTGAAATAGAACGAAACTATAGAGAGCGGCGCGCGATTGCTTTGCTCTACTGATGATTGATTACGCGATTGATACGAACCTTTCACCTGTCAGCCGTGCAAAGTAAGATTTCCAGAGCTTAGCCGTTCCCTGTGCAATATCGCTGCACTGGATATCTTGTTCGCCGAAAATAGAAACTTCAAATTCAATGCTTATGTTTATGTGTTATTGTCATGAACTGTTTCAACGAAAATGTTTTGGAAATTTCACACGCGAGCCAGCAAGACGTTCTATAATGAACAAAGGTGACATTTTGGCATAGTATAGTAGGTATACCCTCATACACACAACTCGGTAGATGTTTCTCATGCATACATAGGATGACATGTACATTATGAAGGTAGGTACACGAGTAACTCGACACAGTTACTGGCGGAGCTGAGATTCACTCTTGAACACAAACGTCTCCCTTTCAGAAGATTTGAAGACGGCTCTACTTTGCTTTTGAACGTTTTGCAAGAATTTCTCAAAGGGTAGAGAAAGTCCCTTGCCCTGTGTTTGATGAATCGTAATGATGACGACGTCCCCATTCTCTAAGGAGCAGTATAACTGAAGGATTCTTATATCTTGTGACTTCATTAATGGCAATCATCTACCGCAGCTCCGAACGATCCTCATCAATGAATCTCTATGGAACGATCCGTGAGCTTTACAAAACCACAGGACATTCGTCATGTGCCGCACAAACTTGGTACGTGTTGTGGCTTTAAATCGTGGTTCGTATTCCTAGTATTCCCCCAAGCAAAGCTCAGCAAGAGATATCAGGTACACCTAGTACACAACATCGGACCACACGGCACAGCGAGCGTTTCAATACACGTTCGGAAACCATAATGCCATGTCATTACCATGTGTCTATGGGTTTGCTAGAAACCACGTTTACTAAACCCGCGCAACACACCACAACATTTTAGTCGGACAGCTAATTCTACAACTCTCGATCGTCTCTACTGTGTCTGCTTTCACTCCCTAATTGTGCTAACATCAGGGGCTCGAGTTTTGTAACTTTGTTACAGTACTCGAATAGCAATTATATATCGATTGGTCCCAAAGGGCCAGACCTTTTTCGCGGCGCCTATTTTGCTTTGAGATTGCCCTATACAGCATCTTACGATCGATCCACCTACTACTGCTATTCGAGTACCGTTACGAGGCTCAAAGACCACGTAGCGCGTAGGTTCTTCTTGGTCTTGATCGCTCCGCTCAAGTGCCAACTATAGCTCAACCGCCGTAAAACCTACCTTTGCGGTGACCTGGGGGAGCTTTTTGTAGTGGACATAATGTCGGCGTAGAACAACACCAAGGCTGACTTTACGGTGGTCGAGCTATAACATAATTTGTGTGTCAGCATCGGTGAGTGAGTGAGTGTGGGTGTTGGGGTGTTGCAGTGAGCGCGGTGGCGGGTGCGGCGGCGGCGCCCGTCTCGCGACGCCGCGGATGTCTCTGCTGGGCAAGCCCCTGAGCTACCGCGCCACGCGACGCGACGCGCGCTACCGCCGGCTGCAGTCCAAGATCTACAACTTCCTCGAGCGGCCACGCGGAGCGAAGGCCGTGCTCTACCATATGATTGTGTGAGTCGATTTGATCAAAAAATATAATCCCCAGCACCCATAGCATGCCTACCCCGCGAGAAAGTGAAGGACCGCGCAGCACGTGCTCTATATTTCTCTGTCCCTCACCTGCAGCGACAACACCTCTTCCGCACTCGACTCGGCATGCTACGGGTGCTTGGACGTTTACATGGTTGTGACTTTGCTCTCTGTTTTCACGACAGAGGTATCCTGCTGTGGGGACAGAAGCAACGCTGTTATGTTATTATGATCAGCCCCACTAGACAATCCGCCAATATCACTCGCGCGCAACGCTAAAAAAAATCAGCGATTTGCTTTCTCGAAACGAAAAGTCACTTCAATTTTCGTTCTCAAATGTCAAACGCCTACATTGTCGCATTGCAAGTGAGTGGTTTAAGTAAATTGCATCATGTCGCCACACGCGACGCTATGTTATAATGTAACTCCTACATTCCCTTTGAAACCGAAGCGTCAGTAACAAAATAAAAGGGACCCCGCAATCTAGTTAATTCCATGGACCGTGGAAAGCGAAGCTTAGACAAATGAGGAACGTTATCCGTGTTCGCATGAAGTACTTTTATTTATAGTCTCCTTCTCTGTGACCCAGTTTACTTTTATAAAAAGTGTGTTGGAAATTCTTCCAAAACTGAAAACTCGTTGATGGGCAAAAAAGCTCGCTTGATGGTAAAACTTCCAAAGACGCCGTCCTTTGCCGTCAAAATGTGCCTGCTGGAGGCCCCATCCACCGGCGAGCTTCCGTAACGGCAGCTTTGGAAGTTTATGGTGCAATTTATAGCACGTGAGGGGTTCATTAACGTTGCATGTTCGGACAAACGATTTGTCAGCCCCCGCGCCTCCACGTTATGAGACTCCCTGCCGGCTTGTTGACATATATTTTGGGCAAACACTACACTTTTTAAATTGCTGACAAAGCAAGACTATAAATAAATATATCTTTAATACAAATGCAGGTCAATTCTTATCAGTGAATTATGCTGTGTTTATTCCTTGACGCGTATTCATTGCAGATGTCAAAAATATAATTATGGGTTTTGAGCTGACAAAAGCTAACATACTAGTTGAATAGACTGTTATTCTTATTAATTTACGTAATCGGTATGTGTCTCATAAGGACATAGACCAAACTAACTAACAATGGAGAACAATAGACGTCGGAGCGAGAGGGAAAGAGTCATTTTCTGTTCTACAGTATAATAATATACACTTACCTACAATTACAATATGGTCACGATATTACCAAACCATCCAATAATGATTTGGGGAAATCATAGCTTTGAGTGTATTACATCTACGAACTATCAGATAATGAGTTGGAAATGGAGAAACAGTATTTTTTTTTCCGATAAATGCTCGAAGCACGGACTAATATAATTAAAAGACTTTCACGCCATACATGGTAAAATTTAATCGGTGATTGATCAGGTACCAATTTTTCTAACTCAGTAATTGATGGCGGTCACGTTGAAGTCGTAATTACATGAAAACAAACTTATTTTTTGTGATAAATTTTATTTTGAAATCTAGTTTATCCTAAATTCCTTGTCCCCCAACTAAACTGCATCTGTGAAGCTTATAACCTCTTTTATAATTTAAGGGCAATGACAAATTATGAGTGACGTAGAAGTCGTTCGTAGGGTGACCATGTAACTAAGTGGTTATTAGTTTTAATTATTTTAACTGTTTGCTTGCTCTGTTTATTAATTAAACAGTGAGGTACATTGCGGGAGACCTCGCCTATTAAGTTTAATTTGAGATGGATAGTCATATTTTTCTACTACTGATCACATTTCATCGTGTATAGACCACTCTAAAATAAATATAACATTAGGTATTATTACAACCTGTATTTGTATATGTACAAATATAGAAAAGACAGATCGAAAACTAATTTAAGCAAAATGCGATTTAATAACTCAGTAATTAAGGATTATTATATTATTTCTACTACTTAATTAACGTCCATGTTCAATGTTCTATCTATTTTAATAAGATGATTAGTTGAAGGTGAGTGACGCCGAAGTGAGTTAGTTAACAATAAGTTCGTTTGTTGGCAACTGTTTTGCTCGAGCGCTCTAAACCTTTGATGTGAGATAATTGTTTCTGCTGCTCCGTAGATCATTATACCGGGTAGTCAAGTCACCGATGAAATATTCAATTCGATATGATACAGTCGATTTAACAATTACATTTCTACTCGAATTCCAACTATAAACTAGATTTGGTCATATGGAAACGTTTCATATTGGTTAATTTAGGATAAGTTGCACAACATTATAACCCGACCAAGCTAAGTTTGCACCTCGCTGGAATGAAATGTAATGGACGCGAGGTGCAAACTTGGATTGGTCGGGTAATATCTGCTACGCGTGCGGAAAGCGCGCTACGAGATCGAGATGCCTGCTACGAGGACCCGAGTGCTACGCGTTACGGTTATCCCAGCGTTACGAGCCGCTTTACCGAAGCCAGCAAAATTTGCATTTCAGACTCATACACTCTTTCACTAATGAATTCACAATTCAATTCACAATGATTTATTGCACAGAATAATTTCAACAGTATCATTAAAAGAAAATACTTGTACAAAGGCGAGCTTATCTCTAAAAAGAGATCTCTTACAGCAAACCAGGCAAGAAAGAAAAAGTTATGTAATAAAGATAAACATCAGACATAAATTACAAATGTATCTTCTTCTTGTTGACTGAGCGAGCGAAGCATCTCCGTTTCAGGATTGGGCTTTCGTTCGGAAAAAGGCTTTCGTATGTTTGTCCATCTGTCCATCTGTCCGGTTGTTCTCCTCTACAGGTCGCATTTCTCAAACGATTCTAATGAAATTTTGTGAGCAGGTTGGATAATTAAATAGATTTTTGAAGTGAAAACTTCTTTAGGCGCGCTGAGCACTTTTTGGGTGAGGAAAAATCCTTGATTTCGCATCATCGTCAAATCGTAGCGTCACGCTTTTTTAAATGACTGTGAAAATTGACTTTACTACAAACAGCCGCATAGCTCAGTGGTTGTAGTTCTGCCTTCAACGCGAGGGTCCCGAGTTCGAGTCCCGGACGGAGTGAAAGAACAATCAATAAATTTCACTTTTTGTTCTTTTATAAATTAATTGTTCTTGTGAAATATGATTCAATTAAATAACGAAGTTCTTGTACCTATGAGCGCCTGCAGAATTTTAACAGGTAGAACCACAAACACAACCTTAGTAATCTTAGCATACTGAAAAACTGAAATTCATTTAGATAAATCCCTAATGGGTGGATTCGAGCACGAAAGCTGACGAACTCAGCCGAGTCCCGAGTCTACCACTATTAATAACGATATGTTTTGAGTTCTGGAAAAAGGCGCTTTAGTTTACGATGAGCAGTATTATGTTTTTTTCGGGGGTAAAAAAACGATCGAGCTTGGTTTCATAACTATTTTATAATTGTTATTATAAAATAACGAAAGAGGCGCCATCTGGTTAGTGTCCGAAAAAGCCAGTTTTCTGGTTAACAGATGCTTCTGTACAGAAATTTAGATTTAATTCAAGAGTAACAATAACAACAATAACCGGCCAAGTGCGGGTCAGACACGCGCACGAAGGGTTCCAAACCATCGTACAAGATTAGTATGTCAGACAAAATAATTAAACAAAACAAAAAGTTTGTTTGAGTTAGGATTCGGACTCATGACCACAGAAATACCAAGCCGATAACACGCTAACCGAGCCATTCCATGCGTGTCAAAGGCGGAATGTTTTACTTAAAATGTCAGATGTATCTGTTCAATAGGACTTAACTTCTCGATAAAATTTTAATTGAAACAGGGCCTTAGTTTTCCCTTCTATCGGCAGTCCCCAAACACTGCCTGTTTTTTTGTTGATTCAGGTTTTGTTTTTTTTTTCAAGATGGTGGAGATAATGTGAAAAAACCGCTGCAGCCCAAACTGCTCGACGGATTTTTGCAAATTAGGTGTCGCTGGATTTGTGGAGACCGTGAGAGTGACACAAACTGTATAATTTTAAAAATTTGAAAAAATCATAGGTTTTATTTTAGATTGCAAAATGTAGTTTACAAATTTATTGGTGAGGCTACTTTCATACACCATGTACTTAACCAGGTATATTCATAAGTTTGTATGTGTTATTGAAAGGAAATGCAGTCGGTTTATTTGTTTTTACAGTAATTCCATATATTCGTCCGATAAACTTCAAGTACGATGTGAGCGGTTAGGGAGGGGATAAAAAAAATGAAATAATAAAACTAATTCCCGGTGTCGCTCGCGAGGTCTACAGCTCACAGAGCCTTTAGTTATCGTGTTTCTAGTTTTCTACATACCTAGTTCTACGTGTTCTTCGCCAACCGTATCAGATGTTTTACGCTAGCCAATCTCCCGTCCATTTCCTGATATTGTGGAGCCACACGACTTCCTCTTCCATTAATTTAAACCTATCGTAGGTATAATAAACGTCTTATCCATCACAATAATTATTATCTACGAGTAAGATATATAATTGCTAAAGTCACTGCAGTAGTAAGAAAACATGAATGTTTAAAATAATACTAATTAAAATACCACCCAGCATAAATTTTCCAGCCCTTAAGAAGATTTGGGGCGCGTAGCCTGCGTTAAGACTTTATTACGTGTGTCGTATACTCGCATATCTACATGTCACGTGCGTTGTTATTTCAATTTGTATGATGAGATGATGTTATGAATAGTTAAGTTTGATGTTACAACTAGGCCAACGATTGAGAGAGTAATTTTACTTACGGCTAGTTTTTAAATTCTCAGATATTTGTTTATCTTTCTGTTGGGATTTGTCATTTCACAGTTACGTGAAAGTTATCTGCAACAGGTAGGCTTTGCATACTTGCACGGTCATGTAATTAAAAACATATTTTTTAATTGTTGGGAGGTACGAGTACATATATACCTACAATTATTTCAACAATGGAATACAGGTACAGAACAGGAACCTGCTAATGTGGGCTATTCTTGAGGTGTCAAAACCACTACACTAGAGGAACTAAAGGCACTAAGCTGACAACCTTCAAATCCGACAGCTCTTGCGCGGCGGCCACAGATTCCATTTTCAAACACACCATTTTAATTAGTTTAGTTCGTGCCGCCTTCGGAATCGCAGGCATTATGATTATGGATCGTATCCATCAAACCTAGTTATTGTTGTATGAGAAATAAACACCCTCAACCATGATGCCGCATCGTAAAATAGCATCGCAGGAGAATGGATTTTGTTAGTACCACTCGCTAGAACGTATCTCCATCAAAATCACACAATATGTTAGAGTTTTTGGACTAAGGCGCGTGTTTTTTAGTCCCAGCTTTCCTATGCCAGAGTTTATACACTACCTACCCAAAGTCATTTAATGATTTATAATGGGCAACTTCCCCCCCCCCCGTTTCTGAAATAGCGGCAAGTGATTGCCTGAAAAGAGTTTAACAAGTTATCACGGCTAATTTTATCGGATAACAGTGTAAAATGACAATTGAAAAGTAATTGTTATAAACCCACTGAGGACCGGTAAAGTGACTCTGGGTGCGGCGGCGGTATGAGCGTCTTACTGAACACCTCTCATTGCTGCAGGTTCCTGATGGTCTTCATGTGTCTCTCGCTGTCGGTGTTCTCCACGATCGAGGAGTACGAGGTGAAGGCGGGCCTGGTGCTCTTCTACATGGAGACCGTGGTAGTCGTCTGGTTCGCCATCGAATTCTTTCTAAGGTTAGTTTCGCTAATCAAGTTTTTTTATCTTTAAATAAAGAGCTTTAATAACCGAACTATATCGCTCTATCTGTGGGAACGTACACACACTTTAAACAACTTTAAAAAATTACGTAAAGTAAAAGTAAAGTAAATGTAGCCCATTAATGTCCCCACCGAGGGGCACAGGCCTTTACTCGGATCCGAGTAAGATTCACGTACTACACTTTAAAAAAATATTATATACTATTCTAGTATAAAATAGTGCTAATTTGCATAGCATTCTGGGTCTTCTTATTCAAGATTGAAAACCTTACGGTCCATGTTAAAATGACTCAGTTAATGTGTAAGTGACGCTACGTAAAGGTAAATGTAAATGTAGTCCATTAATTTCCGCACTGAGGGGCACAGGTTTTTACACCGATATAAGTAAGATTAAGCTACCTATTACTCCACCACGCTGGCTCAGTGTGGGTTGAAGGTTGTTGTTTGTTGATTATATGAGATAGGTAGGTTCGTACGGGACCATTGTTTTGGCATGTCGGGTCTCATCTCGCTTTCTCCCTCTCTCTCTTTCTCTCTCTTTCTCTCTCCCGCCAAGTCAAACGCCGAGTATCATACTCGGGGCACGTCCGTCGGGTCCCGCCCCGACGACGTGCCAAAACAATGGCCCCGTACTGTAAGATATTTATTTTTAAACAATGATTCGAGTCAGTATTTACGGCAGCAATTTTTCAATGCAAATATCTGTCTCAAGTCTAGAATAAATAGGTTACTCTGAGTCAGCAATCTGGGTCAAATGAACTCACTCCGATAAACAGCATAATTAATTCGGTGACTCATTGGCTCACTTGGGTTACGAATAGGAAATGAACTGACATAGCATTCCCGACCCCTCGCGATCGCTTTACTATTGGAAATCACTCATAAAACGTTCACGGATTTTACTCTAAAAAATTCAGCAACGTCAATGACCGCTGGTTTTATGTTTCCCTATCCGGCAGTGGCGAGATAGGATAGTCGTATAGTTCTAACATTCATGGGACTTTTATGGTTCAGGTGTCAATCCTGGCGCTGGGATATACGTTCCCGCGAGTCCTAGGATGAGCCCTGCAGACAGGCCGTGTGACGGCTGTAGGGAACTGTTGGAGATCTAGGAATCTCTCTTGTAAACCTAAAAGAAAAATATATCTTTCGATTTTATGTTGTATCTTCATAAGCTAGCGCCTAGCATAACGATGCATTCTAACATGCATGGACGTTATGTTACCAACATGCATGTTACCCCTTCGTCAGTGTAAATGATCGATAGGGGAGATAATAAAATAATTGAGAAGTAATTGTTATAAAGTACCCACTGATGAGAAAATAAAGAACCTGCATTTTTAAGGTTCCTGTTGTGTTTCTTGGGTAGTTAATATTTACAGAATGAAGATGAAAAGCATAAAAGCTTCATCTAGCCTAGAACGTCGTAAATTATTTTAACGTATTCCATGACGCGTAGGGCTAATACAAGGACACCAAAAAGTGGTGTCCTTGACTCCGTATACCACAGATAGTAGTAAATATGAGTCAAGCATCATTTACCCCAAGTGTTTGTTATACTGCTATGCGTCGTAGGCTGCGCGCACACTTTTGGAATGAAACTCTGAATTCATTATCTGAATCATTATCACATAGCTGCTCTCCACACACATTTAGATTTTTCCAGATCCGGAATTTTCAGACTGATGCGACAGATTGATTGATTGTTTGACAGAGAGACAGAGAGTGACTACTTATAGACATAAGATAGAAGATAGAAAACTGATTTGACAAGTATGAAGTCTTGTTTCGGAATTCATGATCTGGATTCAGTTAACTGAATTCAGGGAGCCATCTCGGACGTGTGATGTGAGGCCAACCATAAACCCCATTATATATACAGTCTACATTATAAATTGCTCTGTGAAAAACCTCTTGTTTCGGCTGCGGCGGGCGGCGCATCTCCAAAGCCCTCTCTCGGTACGCACCACTGCCGCCACCCCTCGCCGCTACCGCGCCGCCCATCACCGCGCCGCTATCGCGCCGCCACCGCGCCGCCACCGGCCCGCCACGCACACGCGCTACTCTCGACTCCAACTTTTATCCACACGACTTCGCACGTGTAATTTCCGATCCACTTGAATGTTCAGCTTTCCTGAAACCTACTCACACCCGAAACGACTGAAAACAGACCTTAAACTAAATTGAATAAGGCACGTTTCGGTTAATATCCGGCTTAATGGTTTCCGTCTCGTAGCCCTTAATGTTAATTAAGTGTTGTTCAGCGTGTGACTTGCATAAAAACACAATTAATACCGCGATGAAGAAATTTTGAATACATTGAAGTTGATGTTACGTTATTTAAACGCCCGTTTTGCTCGCATTATGTAGCTCTGTGGCGGGATTATAAACAATGATATTGTTAAGCTATTGGGTTTGTGATCATTATGAATTATGATCATGACTCGAGGAATACAATTTCTATACAGTGAGCAGTTGAGCTGACTGCTTGAGTGCTGCTAGATCACCACAATTATTTCCTAATGCAACTGAATTGACGATAATGATTTGGTACTTTTCTACAATTTTCAGTAGATTCAAGTTCGGGTAGGTATATGTCAGAAATTTTTCATCGTAGATTGGCGTAATCTGTCGTCGGACGCGGCGAGCGACGACGTCAACGTTTTGGCTGCGGGCGCGTCGCAACGAACGCCGAGTGGCGAATCACTCAGAGAGCGTGCACAAAGCACTGAGAGCTTATCTAACAAGAGCTTCGTCCGCCGCCCGCCCCGCGGCTGCCTTCCCGCGGCCGTAGCTTTTAAAATAAACCAGCCTTTTGTACGAATTAAAACTGAACGTTTCTTTTCGCAATCCCCTTTTTAATCGTGTTTAGGGTGTTGTTTTATTATTTGGCTTACGTGTTCGGAAATGATATTTGTTTTTCACAGGCTGTGGTCGTCAGGGTGCCGGTCGCGGTACCAGGGCTCAATGGGCCGGCTCAAGTTTTTGAGGCGGCCTTTTTGTATAATAGGTGAGTTACAATTGATATCAATTGATATCAATTCTTATTTCCTAATAAACAAATAGGTACTGATATGCACAGCACGCAGTACATCTACTCGTACGTAATTCGTAATTTCTTCACTGCACTCCACAAAACAGATATACAGAATAAACATGAAAGAATAACAATGTACAAAGGCGAGCTTATCATACGTCATTCTTTTTCCTTCCATTACAGAAAAGAACTTTCCCACTGCATGCCATTCTCGACAGGGTGTTTTTTTCTTTCCTTCTTTATATCGCTCACATGCCAACGATGTCTTAGAACATGCGATAATTAAATTTATTTTATTTAATAAACATTGGGACATGTCATACAGTAAATTAATATGTCACTGTGGTGCTCTGAAAAGAATTCTACTTTCAAAGTGACAATGATATTATACGAAAATAGATGCGATGTTCCACTTTTGGTATCACCTTCTGCTTTTAGGGATGATATTTTTGCTAATAAATGGTAGAAATTAATATATATGGTGGTATATGTATCACCTACCAAAACGTTAGATATTGGATATCGAAATGGGCTAGCTACAAACACAAAACAGAAACAAAGACAAGGATGAGAATCGGGCGCGTCACAGAAGCGTCGTCGATCCTTCAAGGAACATTCATACAAAATATATTGAAGCGACGCGACTTTTCAGTATGGGCAGTTACTAAAGTTGAATGTCATGGTCGAGTAATTGTCACTGAGTGGTCAATTTGCTAGCAGAGTAAGACCAGAGTACTGAAGACAACCGCAAAAGTCCTCGATTTCCTCTGGACTCGCGACTCTGGACTATGCAGTACAAACTTCTGGATGACCCAACATGGCTGAGAGAGCAATCGATCACGTGGTTTAAGCCTAAGCCAAGCTAACATTGGTTAGTCACACTTGTCTTGGAGAGTATCTAGACTATCTAGTTCCCTTCAAATAGAGATTCCATTTTGTATATTTATAACTAGCTGACCCGGCAGACTTCGTACTGCCTCAATTTAATATGAACTTTATTGAATAGCAATAAAGTTCAAATTGACTCTAGAAAACGATTGACTCTAGAAAACGTTTGTATGGAAAATAGAAAAGGGCTGTTTTTAGTGTTTTCCCGGAAATTATTCGATTTTTTCTCGCCTTTTAAACCTTCCCTAGACCTCCACGAACATTTCAAGACTAACATAAGATAAATCTGTTCAGCCGTTCTCGAGTTTTAGTGAGACTAACGAACAGCAATTCATTTTTATATATATAGATGAGTTTTCAGTTAAAAGCCGCCCGCCTGCCACTTTGTAAATATAGGACATACAGAACAGATACCAATGCAAATAATAATTGAAATTTTATCATCTTTCATAAAGTCAACCGTTGAAGCATTATTTAATAAGAAAAAAATTTGGCTCCTCCTCCTCGAGGTCGAAAACTTACATTTTTAATGGCAAGCACCTACTAAGCACTACAAATCGAAAACAAAACTACTCCACCTTTTGTAAAGCAGTGCCTCTAATTTCACCCCACAAATTGTACTATTAGGCGATTCTTATTTTTAGTGCAAACGGCTCATAACGGCTGTAAGTGTTCCCATCTGTCTGTTACGATCTACTTTATGCCCGTAACCGAACTAAGTTTGAGAAATGACAGCCTCTCAATTACCTACTCATATTAAACTGTAAATGAATTTTCGTATTTGACTGTGGATGAATATGCGTAGAGGATGTAATATAAAATATTTAAAAGTCTTCAATATGACAAAATGTCTAAAATATTAACAACTCGTTGAATAAATCCTGCAAAATTTGCTATAACAAACAAAATATTGCCTCATATATATGTTGGTTTTGCATACAAGACGGTCTTCGACAACCTTTTTAAATACTCCCCAGTTCCCTACTTATAACATCAAAACGTTTCTCAGCGTGTTTACGCTTAATTTCGGCGCTCCCTCCCCGAAATGTCAAGAAAAAGAACAGAAAAATGGTAACCAAATAACAAGAAACAAAAGGCGCGTCATAAAAATATAGTAGTTTTGTTCGCAACATTTCCAAGTAAAAGTCACGTTTCGTCTATAAAGTGTGCCGGGCACTGCCGGGTGACCCTGTTTCAGGTGCGACCAATCTGCCGTGACCTTCACATTTTCGGCTCACCTTAGGGCTCGTCTACAGAATACGGTTTACAGAACATCCTGAAAAACTGCATTATGCATCACACTCATATTCCACGTACTGTTTGCTGAGGCCAGGCAATGCCGAGCCAACTCTGCTCAAATCATAAAGAAGTTTACATCCCATCCAGCGAAAAACCATTCACTTATGCAAGTTAAACTTGTACAAACAAACTGCGGGGCGTATAAATTTACTGGAAACCTGTTGGTAGAAAATACTGTAGCAGATTCCATTATTGTATTCTCGACTGCTCTTGGTAACGGTTTCATTGAAACAATAACAATCCAAACATGTTGTCGACTGAACCTAGCTTAAAAGTCGCCTAGTGATTGAGAATCTTTATATTTTCTTCGCCTCTTTTGTTTCACACCTTTAGACTGATATTAGTGCGGTTGTCTCTGTATAGACCTTTACCGCCGCATGCCGCCGTGCCATGTGACCGACATTCGAGCCTCCTGGGAGCCGTTGCGCCCCGACAGAGACCGCTCCAACAACCGACACTCGCCTGATAGGACAACTAGTACAAGGAATAGAGATGTCGCCACGCTTTAGACAAATTGGGCACTTAGTGAAAAGAACAGTCCTTGAACTAAGAGCCGGCATTTGCCGGAAAACTCAGTTCCTAGGCAAATGATTAATTCATAAGGTTCACCGGTTCGTAATTCGGCTAAATATCCCAGGATGCTGCTGCTCATCAAAAACCAAACCTGAAGTTAAGGTTTCATAATTCATTTCAAACCCCGATTCAAACCGAGAGGCCGATTTTTTATTAGGCAGTTTGTACGTTTGAAAATTGCTCTTTGATCGGCCCAAGACTTTGGATAAGTGCTTACCGAAACGGCTGCGACAGAGAAACTATCTCCACACCCACACAAGACGATCTCCAATCGCAACGAACATATACATATAGACCCGGTGGTATTAATGTTGTTTGAGTACGCACTTGTGGTAGTGAATTTAATTTACCGTCCCGTCATGCTTGCTATCCCTCCTTCCTGTCATGCCCTGCCGACCTCACCGTACCTTTCCGCAATGAATAAACAAGCCAACACATCCACAGAGACAAGATTCTTGTATTTATTCGACCTCTTCTATTATTTACGGCCCTTTCAAATTAAAGTTTGCTCGGGCTATTTTAGGTCTGCCCACGTGGTGTTTCTAAACATATATTTCATGAGATTGGATTGGAAAGTTTTTCGTACTTTTGGGTTTTCATACTTTGATTTGGTTCCTGAAACTCGAAGATACCCTTTGAAGTTTTCTTATTACTCTTGAAGTGGTTGTTTAATACTGAGTTTTTCATTAAAGTATTGTAACAATATCTTTAGCGCCGAGCCACTAACTACTAAGGAGGAGAGAAAGATAAAGTTGCTCTGATAAATTCATTATTCTACTCGTAACTTTAAGTTGTACAAAGTTATAATCTCAAATCACACCCCGACCTTTTTCGTTAAATCCAGCAGGGTTTCATTCTTAGGCGCGAACATTCCTCGGATATTTCTGGGTACACCTAACTAAACTCTAAGCGCCTCGCTGGAATGCAATGTCCCTTATGTACAAATCTAACGTACGGTCGCCTGCGTCTAAAAGTATACGGGCGGTCATATTATCCCGCTAATACCGCTAGTATACTTTTAGGCGCAGGCGACCGTACATCACGGAACCTGACTCTTTAGCCATGTAGGTACCAATACCAATGTTGGTAACTGATTATCATTAAAACTTATATGTGTCGATTTGGTGAAAACTGTTATGGCACATATATATATATATATTGTAAATAAATAAAATAAATAAATAAATAAATAAAATGTCTCACTGTGCATTGTCACCTCTCATGGGAAAAAGCGTGACGCTTTTATTATCATTATCTATTGCAATACAACAACTCGGCAGTGGAATATAGTGGGCAGATAGGGTATCATTAAAGAGCTTCTTAGTTGTGGTTCGAGTGTAGAGATGGTTAGATAGTTTACCTACCTAATACCTTGTATGGTTTGTTGTTGTTGTATGTTATCCATTTGACGACCTCTATGGCGTCGTGGTCGAGCCTGTGCTTCCCAAGCGCGAGACGCCAGGTTTGAATCCCAAAAGTAGCAAAAAACATTACATGTCTCTGACGTTACTATTTCGGGTTCCCGCGACAGAGGGTATCCTAGTGTGGAGCCTGGGGCCTAATGCTGCTCTGAGAATTTCATTACTATTCCATTGCAAACACCCAAAATGGCGTCATTTGGTATTCTCCTAAATTATTATCCTCCTTGATTGGGTGTTTGCAATGGAATAGTAATGAAATAGTAATGAAATATAAGTGAAATTCTCAGAGCAGCATTAGGGCCCTGAAGGAATGTAGTTATGTGCATGTAAAAATGTTTAAGTGATGTTATTAACCGTCACGGTTGCTTGCAGATGTCACGACGATCCTCGCATCAGTGGTGGTGCTGGGCATGGGCTCGTCGGGGCAGGTGTTCGCCGCGTCTGCGCTGCGCGGGCTGCGCTTCTTTCAGATCCTGCGCATGGTGCGCATGGACCGGCGGGGGGGCACCTGGAAGCTGCTCGGCTCCGTTGTTTATGCGCATCGACAGGTAAACTTATTCATATTCATATTTTTTATTGCACAGTAACAATAAAACTTAAATAACATATAGACTTCAACTTCGTCTTCTTCTTATGGTGCCTTTCCACTACTACTGGAGGTTCGCGATGTAACCGGCAACTATTGGTGTCCCTCTCTTACTCGCACGTTAGAAAAAGACACCAATAGTTGCCGGCCACATATTGCAGTGAAAATATGACCCATTTAGGAGCACCTTATTGTAAATCTATCTGACAGATCTGCCTATATATCTGTGAAATGACGGGTGTCGCTATTGGATAGTATTGCCATATTTGGGAATTGCGTCCAAGCATAGAATGGCATTTCAAAGATGGCGGTCGTAGTTCTGAATTCTGACATTTCCCGTTTAACTTGGTAGGTCTGTACAGATTTCCAACTTTCTATTGGCGCGCGGTGACTGGTATTGGTAACGCTTGATGACTAATGAGGAATGAAAGGTCTGATTTAATGACAGGCTCGATTGTGTTTTGTTCTGCTCTGCGAGTGGACTTCATTAAATCCTTTACTAAGTAACCGATATTGGATGATTTATCTATCACTTACAATGTACAACAGCGACTATTGGACAAAATATGTCTGAAATAATTGTCCCCTTTTTTATCAAAATGTTTCTATAAGTTAAATGTCAAAAGTTATTATATACTTATGAAGCCGAGTACAATTGAGAATTTCTTCTTAGAATTCGAAATTATTAAATGTTTCTTTAGATCTTTCTGTAGATCTGGTCTAAGTAAGTGAAATAAAGGCTTAGGTATACGGCGCGGAAGAAAAGGCGCCAGAAAAATCCTACGTTAAAAAGCATATTGGGGTTTGCCCTTTCCACAGTTTCCCCCCTATTTCCGTTGGAGTGATTTAGCAGCGGCTTACTGGTAGGGCGGGGACTAAAGAGATTGTATCATAGACTGTATGCCAAAACGGGCAGCTCTCTTAGCTTGAGATAAAGACTGTTGAAGGTACTCTGGAAGTCTTCACTTGACCGACAACCTCTTTCCAGCCAGCCCTCCGACTTCCCCTTCCCCCCCTCCCTGCCTCCTCGCCTCGGGGATGACGTCACGGCTCGTCTGACACGACACGCTGTTATACCATTACTCTCGCAGAGTAGCATCACATTGATTGATGTATCTTACGCGATAACGCGATACAACAATTCCAATAACCAGATTAGACATGAGTTAAATAATGGACTGACGTACCTAAACTGGCAGGATAATATATAAAATAAATAACTACTTTTGCTCTCATAGATTCTGCCTATTAGTAGATAACTTTAGAGGGGTCACTAAAAGGGCTTAATAATTCTCAGAAAATCATGCCGTAATCTATTTGCTGACTCAAGGTTACCAAACCTACTCATAAATGTTACTAATGTTAAATGAGGTGTTCGTTCCACTTTTTCATTTACTCGTATTTGGGCTTTAACAGAGCCCTTATTAATTACGCAACAACGGCTATTGTTCAGTGTTACGCAGTTAATATCGGGAAAAACTCGTTATCAAGGCAATTTATCTGACCCGTGAAAAAACTCGTAAATTACGTTTAGGAAACGGCGGCTTTTCAAGAAATTTCCATATTTACGACGCGATAACGTACATACAGCGGACGTGAGACGTCCGGGCGTCGTCCGGTCTGGGACCGTGTCGTAATGTCATAGTGCGACTGCAAACAAATATCTTTGTGAAACAGTTACAGATAAGGTTATTTTTGCCCTAGGTGAATTCTGTTCCTTACGGTTTTTCTTCATTTTCCTTAACCCTTTCCGGACTGAGAATAATGATATCAAATGGGAATTATATAAACCACTCGGGCCATTTTAGAGATTTACCCTGAGTTGACAAAACATTTTTTTTTAAGTTGTCATTTAAATAATTTAAAACGCCAGAATTTCTTAAATTGTCACTTGTTTGACTACGAGGAACCTCAGCGGGGACATTAATGGGCTACGTTATTATTTGTATTGTTATGGATCTTCATTCTATTTACATTTATGTATATGATTGATGAATCCTCTTCTCTCATCGAGTAAGTGATGGGCATAGCCGATAATTAAATCACAACGAAGGACACAGTAACTAATTTAACATATACGTTTACGAGACAGTTTGAAACAGTAGGGTTTATTGAAATTGCGAACTTCATCAACATGTTGAGGTCAGACCCAAAAAGTTTGACATCACCAACCCTTGAGAAACGGATTATAAACTTCATTACATTTATGTACTAGACTATGTGATGTATATGATGTATATGTATACTATGTGATGTATATCTACATCAAAAAGCTAAGTATGTACTGTTGTTGATGGTTGATTTAAGTTATTTCATGCGAAATGGTCAGAACTTTATGAAAAGATGTCTTTGAAAAGCATTTTTAATGAGCGTTACTTTTAAGTGCTTTAAAGGTCGACTAACACGAAGACTATTCGGGGGCTTCACTGCAGCCGGCCCCTGTAATCATCACCTAAACTACCGCACCTTCTAGTTCAACCATGCTTGGCCACATCATCAATTCTAGAATTAGCCACGAGATTATACACGGTTAATAAAACAAAGACTGATCGGACGTAAATGATGCAAATACGCAATACTTAAATATCGATTCCACTCTTTAATGGATACGATGATAATGTTTGATAATGTTTATTGACACAAAAAAGAAGTACTTATGCATTATAGTTACAATGGTGCTATTTCAATGGATGCTAGATTAGATTTCACATAAAAAACATTGTAGCATCTGTCGCTAAGCTAGGCGTTAGACCTGTATTTCAGCATACTCGAGAGGATCGTATCCCAGCTGGCATGGAAGAAAAAAAAACCCAGGCCTTGGATGTTAACGCATGTTTGTGATGTCGTTTTTTCTGGTTCCCACCAAACAGAAGAAGGGGCCAGAAGCAATGTTTGTGCCTGTATGTAAATATTATGATGTTATTGGCCTATTAATATCTGTATCCACTTTTAATAACTAATAGGCACTGAAATTATGACGGAAGCGGTATGGTTAATGTACAAGTACTACTACGTCTATTTTACCGGCATTAAATTACATGTGTATGCTCTCGGTTCATTGATAACTATGTAATAAAACTCCTAACCACTTAGTGGGTCGGCATAGTTTGGCACGCGCCCAATCAACCTCGGGGTTTCCTACGATATGTGACCTTTATTGACTCTCCTACAGCTTGCTGCCCAAATATTTGTATTAATACTTCCTGACACGCTCCTCCGGAACGGAAATCCTTTATCTAATTGTGCGTCCCTGCGGTCGATTACTTCTGCTGCGTAGGTTTGGCAAAAGCAATTACTTTAATGTATTAGCTACCTCAATCATACTCGTATCCGGGTAAAGGCCTGTGCCCCTCGGTGGGGATACTATGGGCTAAATTTACTTTTAATTTAGATACTATTTAGTTACGAGTATCACCAATAGGTACTTACTTGTAACACAGATTTGTCAGATCTAGTACAAGGCCCCAATAATATTTTGTAAGTAATTGAAAGAATTTTAGTGAATAAATGATTTTGTATTTTGTATTTGATTTTCTACTTGTTTATACTCCAAGCTCAAATTTGTACCTAGAAGCCTTTGGTATGAAAAGCAGAGTTCCGATTGCTCTAACAACTGATAAATAGTTGTAATTAACTAACAGACTGGTTATTGAGAACAGATACAGTGCGTTAACTGATATATAGCGTTTTAAGAGTAATTATAATAATATTATACTAAGTATTTTGCCTGGATTGTTGTTAGTTTCTAAATATTTTCAAAGTATATTATTATCAGTATACATAAAACTGGCTTTAGTCGAGGTTTGTTAAGTTTCAAGCGGATAAAACGCGAATTACTGAGAGTTCTGCATGGATGGTTTTTGCACTTAGTGAAAGAAGCCTGATTTTTTTACCACAGCAGCAGCAGTACGTGTGCCTAGGTTCATATTTCAAAATTGAGGAAAGTCGGATTCGACCTGAGAGGCCCGTGAGGGTCAATTGGAAAACGTTTTCTACAGTTTTTCACGTTACATTCGAAAACAGTCCATATTTGTAAAAAACCATGTATGACTGAATCAAGAAGACAACATTTCACGTCGATGAAAAATATAAATATTAAAATTGATTCAGTAGTTTGACTTTTTGGGGGTCCAAAATACGCCTAAAATAATCAAGATAGATTTTCAGTATAGAATCAGTATGTGTCCCACTATCTCTTGTACCAGACCGCATCCGCATAGCAACTTTTTCTATACGCATACTTCATCCCCACTGCATGCTCCAGAACAACTCCAACTTCATTTGCAACTTTGAAGGAGTTCCTACTGCGTGTTTCAGATCATCGTCTAGGTCCCAAAGTTTTTCGAACGACATCCTTTCAAGGCGTCGAATACCTACCCTACATTTTCACAAATTAGCTGAAATTTTCAAAATTTGTTGTGGAACGATATGCACAAAAATAAATTCCCCGTCCTTGTTTTATACGAAAACGATAATTTATCAAACATGCCTTAGTAGCAGAACTCTATCTGGAAGAATTTTCGGTTTGTGGCGCGGGGTGCGTTCTAGTATTGACCCTCACGGGCCTCTCACGTCGACTCCGACTTTCCTCAATTTCGAAATGTGAACCTAGGCCATATTATAATATCTGTGACCTAGGCACACGTACTAGCTGTGGTAAAAAATTCAGGCTTCTCTCACTAAGTGCCAAAAAAAAGACGTTTTGTTCTAGACTAATCTAGACCGAACTCCCACTAAATTTAACCGATTGTAAGTATATTGTTTATTGCTCTATGCCTCCGCTTCAACAAGCATAGCCGACAGTGATAGATAACATAAGAAGTATATTAGTGGAAGTTCTAGAAACATGCGATTCGACGCGAATATTCATAAGTCATAGTCGAGTCAGCAGTTTGCGTCAAGTTGCTTTAGTTTAGCTGGCCGTGCGCACTCATGATGAGTAAGCAGGCCACGGGGCCGCAATTTCCTCCGCTTCCTTATATAAACACAAAGTAAGGTGGGACTCAATATCAGCTCAGGTTAAACTTGCATGATCGCATTGCAGAGCAAATAAAGCCGACCCGGGCCTCGGCAGTGGCCGTCCGCCGCTCGCCCCGTATTGACTAACTAAATTGTTCAGTACAACAATAACCTCCCGAACTAACTGCAGGGTTCCTCTCTGCAAGGGGATATTGTTCGCTGTTATCTACACCCCTAACAAACAACCAATCCGCAATTTCAGAAGTTTTTTGCGCTCATTCTCCCAGAACAAATAAATCCTGCTTGAGACATGTCCATTTTTATTAGAGTCAATAATTGTGTAGTGCTCGATCTTCGATTGCCGAAGCGTCCGCTGGGACGGACTTTGTCCTCGATGACTTCTTAGAACGATAAAGAGCTTCTATGATTTCTTACAAAGACTAACTTACAAATAAGCATGCAATAAAATGAACAAATAAACATCATTTTATGGCCCAATACGTAAGTCTTTGTAATTGTATCCCGGTTGATATTTTGGCAACGTTGTATTCTGTTGGACATGCTTCGTTTTCCTTCCGACAAATTGAGTCAACAATATAAACAGTCGTAACTATGGCGAGCCCGTGCTCTCGGGGGTAATGGGTGGCCTAGAGATTACGGAACACTATTAGCGTTTCATGAATTTGTTACAAATCTACTTAGGGCCGGAGCCGGAGCGCCCGCTTGCTCGGCCTGCGCCCCCCGCCCTCACCGCATCCCGCCCCTCCGCCCCAAGTGAACTATAATCACACTCTCGTCATTTAGATTTTAAGTTTTGTAGACATTTCTCTGAAACCTAAATATTAAGCCAACTATAATAATTAAATCTGACGTTCATTCAAATTGTGAAATGTAGTAGCAGAATAGACCAAAGAGGGAAGCTGTTCGTGCTTATTACGCAACCATTGTTTGTTTTCTTTGGAGAAAAATGTCCCTTCTTTAATACGTACAAAGTAACTGAACAAATTGCACCTTTATAACGCAAATGATATGAACAACCTTGATGTTTTGGCGTAACCGTACCTTTTTGTTTCAGGAACTCATAACAACATTGTACATAGGATTCCTCGGGTTGATATTCGCCTCCTTCTTAGTTTATTTAGCTGAAAAAGATGTGGCCGACACAAAGTTCAAAAACTTTGCGGAGGCCTTATGGTGGGGTGTGGTAAGTTACATTACGTATTTTCTATTACCTAATTAAGATTCATATTACCTAAACTATACATAGATACTTATACTCACTTAACTAAGTATATGTTTTTAGACTAGCTTTCTTCAATTCTGTTAATCTCCCCCCCATGTCAATCTATAAAGCGTATTTAAATAGTGTAGAATTTAAAAGGACATTACCATTAAATAGCGATTACTGTCGGATATTTTGAAAAGTCTCTTACATCATGTGGCCACGGGTGCAAACAGACGTGAATGTTGTTCAACGATCTGCTGTAGGTACCTATGTGTAATACTAATGA
This sequence comes from Argyresthia albistria, assembly GCA_963457715.1. NCBI lineage: Eukaryota > Metazoa > Arthropoda > Insecta > Lepidoptera > Argyresthiidae > Argyresthia > Argyresthia albistria. The sequence goes on along the minus strand of OY735252.1, from coordinate 4,449,646 downwards.
TATGCTAATAGTTCCAACAGTAGCAGCTGCTAGAAAAGTAACTTTGCTGAGCACACCTACACAAGGGGCTAAAGTTTCTCTGCTGAAAACTAATACAATCAGATAGAACCAGACGCACGAACCAACACGTGATAGTTCGCATATCTACGTGTACACAAATATGTGTCTATAAGTTTGAATACGGTTCTGGGTTCTACAATGTTTTACATATTTCATGTTATACTCCCCCACAGGCTGTAGCAGTTCCTCGTAAATTAAACGGATGTATATCAATGACTTTTATGTATGCCTTGATATGTAAACATCTTCGTATTCACGCGAAATACAATTCAGTGATAGTTGATAGTTGAGACATAAAACGTGACAACACACTCCAGTAATTTATAGTGTTGCCACACAGTCTCTATCTGAATATAATCGCTACTATAGGCGATGATTGGTTGACCACGTAGTGTTTCTAATGTCCATAGCACAGGCATTTCAAATTCAAGTCCGTGAAACCGGAACTTAATCATCTCAATGCACATCATATCAAGCATACAGACTATTGCATGCAATACGCACACAATAATAAGTAGGTATGTGTATAACTTTCATCCAGCGGTCTATTTACAATCTATATTATACCATGGTATATGTAGATGAGTGTTATATGAAACACAACAGACTTTTGTGGATTTTTGAACCAAACGATACATACACTATTGCTATTCGTGTTTCATAAGAGACTAGGCCCCCATAGTTCCCCCGCAGTGACCGAGTGGATGGAGCTGTCACGTCCCTTCAGATCATGCTGAGCGCAGCAGGCGCCCCGTGGCTCTCTACATTAGAATAATTATATTCCCTGCCCGTACATCCGGGAGCTGATTATATTCCCTGCCCGTACATCCGGGAGCTGATTCAATTTCTCAATTAACTACTAACCAACGCTTAGTTAGCGAAATGAAGGTAAAATGACTATTTCAGTACAACTCGGCAGTGGAATATTGTGGGCAGACAGGGTGAAATTAAATAGCTTCTTAGTTGCGGTAGGTACAAGCACAGGGTGTTCATCACATACAAATTAGAATTAGTAACCCTTCGTAAAAAAGAGATGGCGTGAGGAGTAATATTTGTACTTTAAACGCCATGGTTTCAGTTAACATACTTCTAGGTGGCGCTAATCTTAGAATAAATCTTATATATATCTTAACGCCATCTCGCGGCATTTGCAATTTTTCGATGGTGCTGCACCAAACGATGATGGCCTCGAACTAAAGAAGCTTCTGTAGCATCTCAGTTTACGCCGGTGTCATATTTTGTTCTAGCTGGTCTATCTGTATTAGTTTAATATTATAGTATCTGTGGTACAAGTAAAATGTAGAAAACCTACCTACGTAATGATTGTACCTTGTGGTATACGTTCATCTTATAGGTATATTAAAGTTGACAAAGTTATGGACTCTATATTCACTAATAGCAGACCATAAAATTTAAATCCGGTAATAGTAAATAGCTTATTCGTGTTTTGTTTTTCGAGCCAAACTGTCATCTTGCGCTTGTAGGTACCTACTATAGGTTATTAGATCATTATAATGCTGTGTTACTGATATTATGTCAAATTGAAATATCGGCGAAGGTGGCCACCGACCGATGCCACCGAATAAAGTTACGATGTTGTGCTCAGGGGTGGAGGGTGTAGTCGCTGGCTACTTGGGATTTGGTTACTTCTTTTTTGTATGACGACTTCTCAATTTGAAAGCAACCGCGAATGGTATCGGAGATTCGAAATAAAGCTCATCACAGTCTTAATGATCACGATGACGATGATGTTGATGTTGATGACGTCACCTGCAGATCACACTGTGCACGGTGGGCTACGGTGACATGGTGCCTCAGACCTGGCAGGGCAAGTTCATTGCGTCCTTCTGTGCTCTGCTCGGGATCTCCTTCTTCGCACTTCCGGCGGTGGGTCCTCAGTTTAACTTTGTATCTACCTTGTACTACCATAGAAATAATTATGTCAGCATGTGTACCGTAATCCTCGGAATAATAAGTCTGATGACGATGTCCGATGATTTTTATGAAACAAAAGAGTCTCATCGTATTTTAACGGTGAAGTATTATAAAAGGGCATCATATTTTATTTTTTTGTTTTATCAAACGAAAGTGATTTGATGAAACTTCTTGATTGTGAATCAAAATCATCCAATATCTTCCATCACATTTATTTCCTGAGAAATACTTAACTTTGTTTATATTTAATTGTTTAATGCTTGGGAAATATGAAGATCTTATACTTACCTAAAATAATATATCTATGTATCTGTTTTCATCATTCAAGTAGTACAAACTGGAGTAGCTTCTAGAAGCAGTTTTAGCTCCAAAAGTGTTATTTTAATCATCTAAGCACGCTGTAAATAAATTCTGGCTCATCTTATCTTATTTTCAGTGTAAACATACTCGGATCTTTGCAAAGCTAGTTTGTTTAGACTTGATTTCATTCAGATATTTACACTAGTTCCACTAAATCCGCTTGTCTCGCGGTTTCCATCCTCTGTAAATATATATTTTACCTATTAGTGTTTACATTATATAAAAGCATACATTCTATTCTATCCTTTGAAATTCCTATTGACACCGTTGATTTTATTAAACCCACATGGTGGGTTAACAATAGCGATTTGATTGTTTCTCCTTGTCCATCATTCATGTCATGGTTATGATTATGAAGGTTATATATCCTTATTCCGTAACCGTACCTTACTGAGAGCTATTATACTTTATACTTTATTGCACAAAAACAGAATACAGACACTTAATAATGAAAAAAACATGTACAAAGGCGAGCTTATCTCTAATAAGAGATCTCTTCCAGCAAACCTAGGATGGACAGGATTAATTAACAAAAGATAGACCTACATATGCTATTCAACGCATATTCGACCCCCCTGTAACTTTAGTTGTAGATAAATCTAGAAGACTGAATTTTCTGTGATCACAATTTACCAAATGGCAACTGGCAGACATTTATAAGATTCTCAAGGTCTCCTTATCTTTCCACTTGCCTGCCGGTCTGTAACGCCCACTTTCTTTTGTTTTCGCGGTCGAAAATTGCGGGCCATGTTTTTTTGCCAGGCAAGTGAAGAGATATGAGGTCTTCTGTGTGCAGGGTATCCTCGGGTCCGGGTTCGCGCTGAAGGTTCAGCAGCAGCAGCGACAGAAGCATATGATCAGACGACGGCAGCCAGCAGCGACTCTCATCCAAGCTCTCTGGCGGTGCTATGCCTCCGACGAGCACTCGCTGAGCATAGCCACCTGGAAGATTCATCAGATCCCGCTGCCTAGCCCTCAAGCAAGGTAGAACTTCAATACTTTATTGCACACATTATGGAAAGTGGAGAATACACGACTAAGGCGAGCTATTACTACTACTAGGCGACACTTCTTTTCATCCACTGATTATTTTGGGTATTTTATATTGATGGGGTCTAAAATCTATTTATTTGTCATACAACAGAGCTATTGTTTAGAGAGACATGTTGACGAAGCGAGGGATGTTGCCAGGATCGTTGTAGGTGGTGGCCCTTTGTCTTCTCCTGAGAAAACATCGTAAGCATAATATGTATTCATATTGGTACATCAGAGTTAAATAATCGTGAATAGATTAATTGTTATGTGAAGTTTGCTACGAGTTAACAGTGTTATGTGATAGCTAGACACATTGAGAGCAAATAGCCTGAACTCATCATACAATTACTGCACACGAATAGCTTTGTCTGCTAACTCTACAATGCAACGGTACCGTTCAATAAGTCTGTTAGCTCTTGCGCTCGAATTGCATCGGGCAGCTTTCATAAAATGAAAATGGCTTAGCTGCAATATCCGTCAGACTCCATTTTACTTACTTCCACTGCATAAAAAGAGGCACAAAAGGAAATGCAAGTCTGATCCCGAATTGATTCATTTCTTGAGCACACAGACGGGAAAATACTAAAGGCTTCGGCATACTACCGGCGGCGGGTCAGTGGGGGGCAGTAGCGGGTCATTATCCGCGTCAAATACAAGAAACTCTAGCATGTCACACTAAAACGGGCTACACACGGCAGAGGCACAGAGGCACGAGCATCGGGCAGAGTGCACACAGCAGGCGGCTCCAGTTTAACACCTTTTTACACCCGATATCGCCACCGATATCATGTCGTCTGTAGCCCGCTTAACTTTTCATTTTCATATTAAGGCACTGGTCCCACCAAGAGTGAGGAAGCGATGAGCTATCGACTATTTTCTCGCTCAAGAAACGAACAATAGATTCTCGTGCCGGTAAAAGAGAGAGATATATTTATAGTTCATCACTGGCTGTTCACACTGCCGGCGTGGACTCTCTTCACTAGTTGATCGCAGCGATAAAATCTGTCAACGATAAAACTCGCCAGCGGTACTCGCTAAGCGATGCCCGCTTGGCATACAGAGTGATCATTCTACTGTACAACGTGGATTTGAGTGCGCCTGAGCGAGTGGTGCGAGTAATCGGCCGTCGCACTCAAACACTCGCTTTATAGTCGAGCGACAAAACTATCAGAACTACACACTCGCTCCTCGCTGCTCGCCAACTGGTTTCTAGTTCTAGCTTTACATAAACGCTTCTCGCTCATCGTCGGCGGTGGGACCAGAAAACGTTGCTGTTTTGTCTCTGTGGCGATTTGCCCATACATTTGACAACATTGACTACCGCTCCGCCACCGCCCCACTCCTAACCCGCCGTGACGTTTTGCCGTAAGATGTACTGCAACTGTTTGATTTAAACTGCTTGCAGTCGAGTGATGAGTGCGTCTTTCAAGAACAACGCGTCGTTCGTGTCGCGGCTGCCGACGATACGTCGACACAAAAGTACCTCGCTGCATTCGCCCGCACCACACACCAAGCCGCACCGGTACGATGTCAATGCCAGCGCGGAAAACCTCGGTGAGCCATTACGACGAACATACACAAACAACTCATTTCGAACACTCGCCACGTTGACAACCCAGAGTGGCACTCGAGCATTTGAGTAAACTGAAAATTGGACGAGGCGTCAATTTCAATGAACAGATGACCCGTTATCGGTGTCGTAAAAGCCATTAAATAAATAAAAAATACTGTCTATTTCATGACGTGATGAAACGTTTAAAATGTGCACGTCCATTTGCACACGCTTTAATTTGAATATCCAATTTCAGTATGACTCATATGAGTGGTGGATCGATTCGCTAAAGAGTTGTTTATAGCAATTTCGTCACAACTTGATACAGTTGATACCGTTTAATTGTTGTAGTCTGGTAATAACTGATGTCAGTGTCAGTTGTTAAACTAATGGAATTTTAATTATACCTGCATTGCTAAATCAATACTCGTAGAGTGTAACTGTGTGTGTTGCGTCTATTCACGATACGAACCTTTTGTTTAGTTCAATGGCGCCTCGTTTTTTGTTGGAAACCAATTTTCATTGTACTCTTACTCAGTGTACAAACTAACATTGAACGAGCAAAATCCACCCATACCATGCAAACTGAAATTGCTGCTGAAACTGCTGATACTGAAGAATTAACGACCTGATGTCTATGATGGGCGTACATTGAACGAAGTTTGAACAATTCCCTCGGTCTCTATATAGAAGAGCCTCAATGGATGAAACCGAAAAATTATATTCAACTCGCTCCATCACTCCGTGAGACATTGATGTATGATCGATATGATTGACTCGATGATGATGGCATTTCTTCTTTTATCGTGAGCGAGCAAGATGAACATGGTTTGTCAGTTCATTCCGATTCGTTCTTCTACTGACAAGTATCTTTACCTTACTACTCTAGAACACTATATGATTTAATTGTTTCCTGCATCTCACTATACCTCTTTGAACCACTTCCAATTGGCACGAATATAAATCAAACCTAAACCCCATGTACAGCTCTAGAGCTAATCTTAAAATAGAGGCAATAATATCAAACATACTCGTTTCTAAAAGCACGCATGAACTCATTTTAATCTACGGACAATCAAAATAAACAACCTGTACTATCCAAAAGTGTAACACAAAGACATTAGGGATTGTTTGGTGGCGCCCGCCCTCGGCCTGTGTAGCGTGCTCGTTGTTGCGCGTGCTCAGTGAGGGGTAGGCCGCACGCCCGCGCTGGCGTCGCCGTCCACATCGACCTCCAGCCGACAGCCTCGCAGACACACAGACACACCAGCACAGCACTCGTGCAAACCGGCGCAGACAGACCCCTGTGCCGAGTACATGCCACATGGAGTGACGTGTCTATTGCCCTGTTTCGTAGATAATCGCTCGTCGGGCGGGGGCCGTCCGTGTTGCCTTCTACATTGTTGGAAAAGCTGCTGTAAAGGTTCTATTCCACATCTTTTAGACGGCACTTTGGCATGACAGTTACGATCGATAAACTTCTGCTGCGTTTCTTTATTAAATCTTTTAGTATTATATTATTAATTTCCAGAAATGTGAATACACATGATGCGTCTTGAATGTTGATTGAACGCGTAGGTACCACTGAAGCCGGGCTTCTGCCCTTGCGCCGACGTTTGGCTGCGTCTCTGTATAGTTGAAGACACGATTGCTGACATCCTACCTTCTACTGCTCCCTACTTACTTCACTTTTTAAATAAAATGCACATGCGTAGATAGAATAGGTGCCGCTTCGAAATATTTCTAACGTATATTGCAATACGAAGCTTTACATTATATTCAGAGACATTTCAATGCTTCCAAGAATATCCGCTTCTGCGTATTATAATGCTAAGTTATTAAACTATACAAGATAACAGAGAGTATTTCATTTAGAGCATCATACTCAGGTCCACCCGGAGATGATACAAGTATAAAATAACATAGCGATTAAATTATCAGAAAATACGGAATGGCTTCATTCAAAGCTTATATTTAAGTTTCATTGACTATGAAACATTCTAAGTACTTTCACTGCTTTGCATTATTTTACTATGCATGCCAGATAGACCCTAGGATTATCATAATATTTTGAAGTATGTGTAATATATCAGTAAAGATCTTTATTAGTAGTTCTGATAATGTTTATATTTATTGACTGATTGATTCATGATTACTGATGCGAAAATATGTAGCCAGTCAATTTGTCTTGCTGGCTACAATTAATTCCGTAAGAGTAAGTCAATATAAATGATACATAAATAACATATAAATAAATAATATGTGGGCCCTTAAAGCTTTTATAACGTAGTGATAAGAATTTGGTAATCTTATATGCTCATGATAAGCATTTGCGTCATGGGGTGTGTAAGCGCGATATGGATTTTTACTTACTAACTTTTATCCTCCGGCCTTGACGGAAGTGAATATAAAAAGTCACTGAAATACGCGCCAAGTTGTTGACACAAACAGTTTCAACGTGTGGGTTGCGGAAATAATCTGCCCCGCTGCCCAGCTTATCAATTTTCTCTCTAAAATCACGTCACGTCATAAGTTTTGAGACGGAGTTTATAGTTTTGACTAGAATTTAATCAGTGGCGCAACCTATAGACTCACACATAACAAGTGAAGCTTTGAGTATTGTTTGTATGAGTATGCAGCTATAGATATACAGTAGATGTCTCATTGGCAACTTTACGGCGCACCGGGTGAGTTGGAAATTAAACACGTTATCTCGATTTAATCGATTGCTGTTTAGTAGGAATGTTCATGTTTTAATGGGTTAAAATATAATCCTATCTGGTACTGTGACAGCGTATGATGCTAGAACTAGAAGTTTTAATAAATAATTTGGAATTTGGAAGTAGGAGGTGTAAAATTCATCCGGCCGGTAGGCAACTTATTGTTTAATTTGGTTACCAAAATTGGCAATGGTACTTGCTTTAGACCCAACCGGCAACAGGGTCCGCGGCGGTTGGGCAAAATGAGCTTTAAATCTTTGAAAAGGTCTTATTCCGTATTCGCTGGTGGGTCTGAAGTCTGAAGGAATAATTCACGCGATTAGAAAAGCGAATCGTATTTTCCTGAATGATTTATCAAATCCGAAAACCCGTCGGCCCGCCCTCGGTTTGCGAGCACGAAGTCATAATGCATTTTGTATTAATACTTGTGTTAGCTAAATAATAAATTGGTGATTTTAAGCTAGACCAACTCCTAATTGATATCTCTGGAGGAATTCAACTTGAGGATTTGCCAAAAAACATGGCGTTTCAAGGTATCCAGAAGGCCAGAATGACTAATATCCTTATTGACTAGAATATTCTTCATTCCCCAAATAAACATAGATACTTACCAGCACAGAAGGATGGAAATTGTTATTATAGAGCGCTGTTCCTTCGGGCAGAAATATTCTTCCAGGGTCGCTACATAATTGTATGTACTAATTTGTATTTACCCTGCATTATCGTTATTCTTATTCAACCTGTACCTCACATACAGTTATCTGCTCTGATCTGCTATTCAGCCTGTACCTCGCATACAGTTATCTGCTCTGATCTGCTATTTTGGGTTACGATACGTGAATACGATTACGATTACGAGTTCCTCAGTACTGAGTTGTGGACTTGCCATTGTAAAATCATTTACGGCCTAATGAAATAAGATGCTTTATGACCCATTCACCGCAATCCCGCGGCACAAAAGTCTTGATCTTCAGCAGTAAACAACTAAGCTCATAGTCATAGTGACGTATATGCGCCCAATTCACAATTACAAACTCAACTCTAAGTGACCCTATGTCGTGCTGGCTGGTGTGATGTGAGTGTGGAATAGGCTTGTGGCCAAGGTAATCCAATAAATCTAGGAACAAATCTTAAGTTGAAGCAATATGTACAAAATTCAATTCAATTCAATTCAAATTTTTTTTGACCATAAAATCATACATATAACTTAGTCAACGTCAACATAATATTAATAGATAATTTTGTATACTACCGCCCGTTCGGAAGTTGTGGGCTTAGGGATGGAGCAAAGAAGGGCAAGAAACCTCCCCCGTACCTCTTTTAAAATATCAGAGCCTTAAAAATACAATGTTATGTATTTCTACTTAAGTCTAAGGAAATACACCGAGGAGAGACGTACTGACTCAGTCCATCGCCCCTCTTTGGATTTCTGTGCGCTGAGATGGTAAAGACCATGCAGTTTTGTTATTTAAATATTCTTTTACACTGTAATAAGACTTCTTCAATAGGCCGTTTTTGACATAGTTTTTGAACCTCCTTTCTGGTAGGTCCGTTGCTTCATTAGGTATTTTATTATAAAAACTAACACATACTCCCTTATAAGAGTGAGCAACCTTACTGAGTCTGAACGCGGGCATAGCAATCTTATTTCTATTTCTAGTGCTAATACTATGATTATGACCTAAAGTCTTAAATAAACCTATGTTTTTTCTGGTGTACATGATATTTTCATAAATGTATTGACAGGTAACAGTAAGTATATTGATATTTTTGAATTTGTCCCTTAGTGATTGCCTAGCATCTAGTTGTATGCAACAAAATGTATCAAATTCTGTTTACCGAATTACAAAATGTATCAAATTCTGTTTACCGAATGTGCGGCAGGTGGACACGAGTGTAAGCATAGGAACGGAAAGACTAGACCTCGTTGAAGAAACAATTTTCCTTGGAATCACTATAGACTCGAAACTTCAATGGGGTCCTCATGTAACTAGTCTCTCACGAAGACTTAGCTCAGCTGCTTATGCGGTCAGGCAAATCAGACACATCACAGATGTAGGAACTGCCAGATTGGTTTACTTTAGTTATTTCCATAGTATTATGTCTTACGGAATACTGCTTTGGGGGAGAGCGGCAGATATAAACACAATATTTGTCTTACAAAAAAGGGCCATTCGGGCTATCTATCAACTAGATGCTAGGCAATCACTAAGGGACAAATTCAAAAATATCAATATACTTACTGTTACCTGTCAATACATTTATGAAAATATCATGTATACCAGGACTTTAGGTCATAATCATAGTATTAACACTAGAAATAGAAATAAGATTGCTATGCCCGCGTTCAGACTCAGTAAGGTTGCTCACTCTTTTATGGGAGTATGTGTTAGTTTTTATAATAAAATACCTAATGAAGCAACGGACCTACCAGAAAGGAGGTTCAAAAACTATGTCAAAAACGGCCTATTGAAGAAGTCATATTACAGTGTAAAAGAATATTTAGATGACAAAACTGCATGGTCTTTACCATCTCAGCGCACAGAAATCCAAAGAGGGGCGATGGACTGAGTCAGTACGTCTCTCCTCGGTGTATTTCCTTAGACTTAAGTAGAAATACATAACATTGTATTTTTAAGGCTCTGATATTTTAAAAGAGGTACGGGGGAGGTTTCTTGCCCTTCTTTGCTCCATCCCTAAGCCCACAACTTCCGAACGGGCGGTAGTATACAAAAATATTAATATTATATTGACGTTGACTAAGTAATATGTATGATTTTATGGTCAATAAATTTTTTGAACTGAACTGAACTGTTGATAGATAGCCCGGATAGAATGGCTTGACATTCTCAGAATTGTATATTTCCAGCAGATATATTTTATAAAGTCAATTTTGTGCAAAAAAGGACAACATTTGATGGCATTTTTACATGACGTCATTCTGTTGTTATTTCATAGAACTCAGGAACAAAAGTTCCGTTTTGACAGTTCATAAAAAGTATGTGTTTTGACTTGACAGGCCACAAGCCTATTTAAAAACTAGTAAGTTTCCTACTTTGATATAGCAATCAACTTCATAATCCTGGTAGGTATAAAATAATATTATACCTATTGTTTTATTTCTGTTTGGTTTATTTCTGTTTGTTGATCCATTATTAGGTAAAGTGTCTCTTCAAATCGTTTTGGTTGTATTTCATACCAAAAACGATGAAGTTGTATCAAATATCATAAAGTTGTCTAATATCAGTGTGTGGTTCACATGAATTGTTGCAAGTGTGTAGATACCAGTAGATACCTATACATTTATCTTTGATGCGGCTAAGCTGCCAACCAAAACATGCAAGCACAAGATCAAATGCACAATCTGGGTAACTTCTACATAATAAACATGTTACTTCATTTCTCTGAATAGTTGTAGGCACATTACAATGTTTAGGTATTATTATCATTTCAGATATATATACCTAAATGGTCCACACTTTTCATATCTTTGGCTTAAGCGCTTTTGTACACATTGGCGGCACGGCTGGCCCAAGAGTGGCTGGGCATGCATTTTTGACGTTGTTCACACATTAGTGAGCCCATCAGTCCGCAATGGCCCTCCAAATCCATACTAGCCAACGTGTGGCCAGCGTTCATACGTTACAAACCGGCCATGTACATATTGAACAATGTTGCTAGCCAAGCGCGCTTACCCAATGTGTACTACAGGAATTAAGTTAGTTCCGCAATGACCATATTTCTCTTATAGAATTGTACGATTACCGTAAACAGAGTAAGAGGCAAGCTCAGTGCGGGTTGATGAAGAAAATAATGCTCATAATTCATAATACTCGTAAACATAACCAGGCTACGTAAACGACTAAAATAATGAATCGGGCTGCAAAGGCTATACGTTCTTCAAGTACGCTAGCACCTTAGTAAGAAAGAGATAACATAACGATCGATAATTTGTTCAGACATTAAATGGAAACCGCTGCATTGACCTCATTATTTAGGTATTTCAACGTTGCAGCTCAATTCTGTAGGGACTAAATAAAATATCTTCTGTCAGGTTTGGATTTTGACGCCATACGAAGAATTTATCCAATTTATAAACTAAGGGTTAGCGGTAAAGGTAGTTAGGCACTTGAAAAGTTTCTTCAGAAATTCCATTTTATGATGATGTCATGTGGAATTCTCGTCAAATGGAGTAGCCGCATGGAATTGATTCATTATTCAATCCTCGAGAGCCGAACGGGAACCAATTTATTTTGAGCGCCATAACCATTCATCCACTTAGTTTAATCTGAAGACTTTCTATGAAGAATGAAGAGAGAAAGAAGATCCGTCGGTAAACGATACTATTCTTTGTTACTTAGAGATTTGTGAACTCCGTAATCAGACCCGAGGCGAGCGTAAAATCTTACTTTACATAATCTGCAGTGGAGGCAGTCTTTAATTTTAAATGACAAAACGTATATTTGATGACATTTTGATGGAGGGTTTATTTATGAAGATATACGATAACCAAAACAAAGTAAAGTTTATGTAGTTACAGGGGTAATTGGTTTAATATATAAGTACTACTGTATGGTACTGAGCGCCGCTGCTTAGAACATTCCGCTGAAAAGTAGAGTCCCTCCCTCCGCAGTTCCCGATATTGACTTCCACGGGCTTCCCTACCCTGATATTCACATCAGACTTTACGATGCCTTTATTCAATTGTGTCCCACATCACACCCGACAGACGCCGACACTTGGGTTTTTCGATCTACGAGTTTACAGAAAGCCGTAGTTATGCTAATAAGACCCAAATTTTCCTTTGTAATGCTAATATATTGATGCCGAACTACTAAATTATTTGAAAGAAAATATCAGATTTAGGGATTTAGATCTCCCGTTTTACTCCCAAAATCAATCATGTCATGTATTTTTATAATTTTTACAAGCCATAGATTTGATTACAGACGTACAGAACAGACAAACGTCGAAACTAAATAAAGACCAAGATGACACGCATGACGTGAGTGGGCAAAGTTATTGTCGCGATCCTGATTGGTCAAACGTCAATTTGATATTAGTGAAAATCCTTTCAAATATAATTTTTTAGGGTTCAGGTAGCATAGATGTCAGAAATGGATGAATAACAATAATTTATAAGAAAAGTTTAATCTGTGCCTCGTAGAGTTCTTGTACTGATTTATATACAATAAATTGTATCCACTCTTTTATTACAGGGCACTTCAATAAAGTTATTTCAATTGAGATCATTTGACTATAAGGAAGGTACATTCCTAGTAGCACTTCTATCCAGTTTATTTATTCATATGAGCCCTATTTATAAATGTCTTGAAATGTTATATAAGTTAAAACGTTGCAACGAATAAAAGGGCAAAAGTCAACTGACTTCATCCAATATATCACAGCAAAGAATTCATCAACGTTTTACGATGACGCTTTATCGTTTTTTATAGATATTCGCTTTCATGAAA
>OY735252.1:4347025-4436310 GCA_963457715.1 Argyresthia albistria | reverse complement strand
TCCACTTCTAGATATCTACATGACCTACTGACACAACATTATGTACATATTCAAACACACCCACTGTACTGAGCTACTCATAAACAGCATATCATTAGCCATATTAAATTCATAGGCAGTCGTGTAGTAGCCCTTTTCAAATGGTGTACTAACCATCACAAAGGTACAATGCCTACAATGGGTTCGGGTAATGCTAAGCAATCAATCAAAGGGAAGCTTCAACACTTCATTAATTAACCGGCGTTTTACTATGTTGTTGAACGCTCGGTACATTCTTACGTTTATTGAAAAGGAAATCAATATATTTATTTTCCCAGCATACACATCAATTATTTCTTAGAATTTCAAAATGCATAGGGCGGCCTGTCGCTGGGCGGCGCTACAATATTCAGGCCGGTTAAGCTGTGGGTAAGCCTGTTGTCGCAGCGGACGTGAATTATTGAATCTGTTTGCCACAATGACTACATCGCGCGATGTTACCCACATACACATACACACTGTAAAGGACTTGTATTTACTATCCAAAACACACAAACAACATAACCTTCACGGATTTTCTGGGTTCCTTACGCAATCGAACTAAATCGTTCAGTGCATTAATATTTGTGTAAGTGGTGTACGTGGCAGTGGCCAATAACGATAACTATTGAAGATCGCCCAGTAATTTATTAACGCGATTGTGTAACGATCTGCGATATCCCTTCAATAATACATAAATAGCCTCGTTACATTGTATGATGGATTAAACCGTGTACTAAACTTGTGACAGATGAAGTATTTTGTGGCCCGACGTAAGTTTAAGGAAGCTCTTAAGCCGTACGACGTTAAGGATGTAATCGAACAGTACTCGGCGGGCCACGTGGACTTGCTGGGCCGCACCAAAAACGTCCAGACTAGGTACCCCCCGCGCCCGCCGCCCGCCCCTCGCACGCCCTGGCTCGCCTGGGGCGGGCGGGGGTCGCCACAACACTTGCACCTAACCACTCGCCTTCTACGTTCCTTACCAACTCTATCTATTGTCTGGACTGCATCTTGTGCCTTGTGGTATGGTGATCGCTTTAGTCGGTTGGCATTGGCATCAACCTCTGATATGTACCAGTAGTGCTAGTGTGTGCAATGCAACCATCTGTTCACTGGAAATTTCACATGCTACGTATTTGACAGCACATGTTTTGTGTTACACTTGTGCCAGTTGGGTTGAAGTCATGGAAATTCTCAGTTGTTACTTTAATACTTCAACAGCTAACGATAACTATTATCCTACCTACCTAATTAGTTTTCCAAACAATGTACTCGTATATAACCAAAATACTTAATGGTAACTAACAACGACGTGATATTAATAAGTTCGGAGATATTGCTTGTTAATGTCTCAGATTATACATGTTTGGCCGACAGTCGGTGTAGTCACGGAACAAACGTATACCATCGTAGATGCTATAACATATAGGTAGATTTAAAATCCTCAGTCATTCCCTCTGGAACGTTGGCATGCTCTATACTTTAGATTCGTAGCTTAAATCTCCCTTGACAATGACTGATACTTATTGCCATCCACTTTACTCCCTACATTTACGACAAAGTAAACACACTTTCCTACTGAATGATCCAAATATTTGTTAAGTTACACTGTACTTCACGAGCGTGTGAGCCCTGAGGCTGTTTTTGTTTTCATTTAGCTCAAGTATTTTGTCGCGCGCAAGAGATTTAGAGAAGCGTTGAAACCTTACGACGTGAAAGATGTAATAGAGCAATATTCGTCGGGGCATGCGGACCTGCTAAACCGAACCAAGAATCTCCAGTACAGGTGAGAAGGCGGGCCCTTCATAGCTACCCACACCCCCGACACCCTACGACCGCCCGCGTCCCCTAATATAGTAGTGAGTGTAATATCAGACCAGAAATTCCAGTAGGCTTAGGAAATCCTCACCTTCTCGTTGCTTTCATTTCATTTAATCGTTTGCACATATGTGTACTCATAGATGTATAGTACGAATAAGCACTGTGATCGTCATGATTGGTATGTGTTTAGCAAATATAAGTATGTATTTTAGATTTCCAATTTCCAGGCCCCGAATGGCCGTAATCCACACATGTGTACCGGTTTGTGAGTGAAGCAGAACCCGCCTCTGTCCGTATTTTCGACTAACTATATATTTTCTGAACCCTTTCCGATTTCTCTCAATTATACCATATCGTTTATAGAAAACAACATTATTCTTTATGCTGTTTTGATTTGTTATGATACAAAATGCCAAATGGTATTATGTTTTCAGCGATGGCCAAACATGTATCCCTTAAGCTGCAATATGTACTTATATTTCTTTTTAGTCAAGAACACACAAATATCAATGTCTTGATAAAAATAAATATTCAAATATTTCCATCCATTCAGTGGAATTTTAACAATTTGGCGAACAATTTCTGGTCTCTTCCTTTTTCATATTATGTTGGTGTGATTGTAAGATCTATTGATCGCGTCGTCTGGTATATATATATACTTCGAGAAGTACAAGTGCTGTTTAACAACCCAACTGCTTTACCATCATCCATATAGTTGTATATTCTCTGCACAAACTTATGCAATATATATACACGAGCTCGTATACAATCGAGAACTATAAAGATTTATATTTACATCTTTGAAGATGCTACCTAACATATTCTAGAGTAATGTTGTCTACTTCATACAATTTTTTGTTTTTTAGATTTCTCCTGAATGCTATTTTTCAAAAACTTTCTTTAAATCCAAACTTGTTTTTCTTTCAAGAAGAAACTTATTCCTGCAACTGTTTACTGTTTGCGGTTATAGCGCTTCGATGATAGAAAACGCTTTAGTTTTTATAACGTAGGTAGGTATATCTGCATATATTTCACACACTAATTGTAGTACAGAATGATAACTTTGTTGTTGCGTGTTTTATTTACAATATTTTGCACTATTACATTAGTTATACTATCTATCCTTCTTAGCCCGGGTCTCTCAAGAGACGGATAAACAGTCAGATAAACTTTTTGACACTTTTTGTACGTTTGAAATGTCAAAAGCCCCAGATAAACAGACCGATAAACCCTATCTGAGGAATGAGAGAACGGCACTTAATTGTATTATTAAGTGCTAGCTAGCTAGCTGGTTAATTAGTATCTAGCTAATAAAAATAATAATTGCCCTAAAGTTATAATTAAAGTGGAAACAATGAAATATTAATCCATGGATATGAAAAGCTAACAGTACCTTTACTACCCTGTCCGATAAGTTGAGCTTTCCCAATGCCAGTCATCGCTCTACACTGGACACTCAAAAGAGCTTTAGATAACAACTTTAGACATCAAACTAATATCAAAGTGGACAAACTGTACAGTAATTCGATAATGCTGTGATTGGAATTTAACTTTAACCTGGGCCTCGAGTCCTGTGTGGAACACGAATGGACTAGTGTATAGTGGCCGTGTAATGTTGTTAATGTTTGCTTTTGCTTTCAGTATTACATATTACAATGTTCCTAGTGGGCATCGATCGTACACGACTAAAAATGCTATGCCACAATATCACGTTTTTACATAATTGTTATTGCACAAGTGTATTCCAGTATCCCATTCTCACAAGTGAATCATCGTATGATTCTGCGTTGACTCGCTTTCAAACTCGTAATATGAAACATGAAATTGAGAGATGACACATTTTCCCCCTGATGGTTGGATTATTATTATTATTATTCATTTATTTTTAAATCCATATACAATTATTATAAGGACAGTGGACACAAAAAATTAAAAAATATGAGCTCGGTGTATCAGCCAAAGTTAACAAAACACTCCGTGTCCACTCATTTGTTTCCTGCAATTATTTTCAAACAATTTTGAGTATTAATACATTGTCCGTGCTTATGTAGACGTTTCGGAACGTAAACTTCGTTTGAACGTTAATTTTGTGTTAATTCGCTTTTGTATTCAACTAGCCAGAGCACGAACTATGTAACTTGAGCTTAAATACTTACTTTACAGGTTAGACCAAATATTGGGGAAACAAGGATCTAAAGCGAAGGACGTTTACGCGTCGAAAATCAGTCTAGCTTCCAGAGTAGTTAAAATAGAGAGACAAGTAAGTCTATGTTTGATTTAAAAATTTCTTGGAACGCAACCTAAGCGCGTCCTGCTATAAAAGCCCGTAAAATCAATACGGTTACGTAAAAACATTACTTTAGCTCAAAATGTTTGTTATTATTACATCGACAGTAGGTTCTAATATTTTTTGCATATCATATTGCCGTAATTCAACGGAGTTCCAGACTTCACAAATTTGACGATCAAATCTCACATTACAGGTAGATGATATAGAAACTAAGTTGGATCATTTGTTGGAGCTGTACGAAGAGGATCGGCGCGCGTCGCGGCGGATAGCAAGCGCGGAGGGCGAAGGCGGGGGCGGTGGTGGTGCGGGAGGGGGGGAAGTGGCACTGCGTGGGCGCCCGGCACTAGCGGCGGACAAGCAGGCCTCCGAGCCCAACTCGCCCGTTTCTAGGACCTTCGAGCCGCCCCCGCCGCTGCCGCCCACGGCGCTCAAACGACCCATGAACAGGGGCTACTCGGACCTCGGGACCAGGTTTATGAGAAAAAAGGTCATCGTTAAGTGAGTCAACATTTTATTTACCACAGAGCTTTTTGTTTTAGATATTTGTGCGTTATTTCCATTATTTCCGAAAGAAGCAAATTATTATTACAGTCCTTCCTGCACTCATTTTTACCAGGTATATAAAAAAACAGTCAAAAATGTGCTTTGAACAGCTTTTACAAATTGATTTTTTACTGTTGCCTGGTTCAATCTCAGAAGCACACTGGTCGAACAAACGAACAATGGAGAACAATAGATAGACAAGATGTGTTGACGAGAGGGTTAACTTGACCTTTCTAAACTTTGTAATAAAACTTCGTGCAGATCATTGAATAAGTCCCACGCTTTCGACAATATCCGATACCTACAAACAATAGATCACTTAAACGTAATATAATCTTGTAAATTTTTCTCCACCGTCTTTTTACACAAAGGAATTGCATCATTGTGTTCTTCTTTGTCAGAACCTCGTCAAACCGCAACGGATGCACTTCCCCTCGAGACGATGAGGTCGTCATTGTAGTGCCCCCCGACCGCGAGGACACTCCCCCACCGAGGCTAGTCACCGACAGCTCAGGTGAAACCACCTATAACGGCCGTTTACATTATCCTATCTACCCTCAATCGGCAATTAGATAGGGTTCCAATGCGCAACTGTCAAATCTAACTTTAGTAATGTGAAAATCATGGATATGCAATGTTCCTGGTCAAAGATTACTGGCCGGAGGGCATCGTCTACCGATGCAATAGGGATGCGAGAACGAAGAAAAAAATGCCTAGCTAGGCTAGTTAATTTTATTATATTTTATATTTATGTTTTAAGTTTTAAGGTATATATCGATATGGGATTCTTATTCTTAGATTTATTATTATTACTATTACTTTGTATCTGATTTAAGAGTTCACGGGACATTGCTATCCCGGTCCTTTTTGGAGGATTATTATATAGGATATTGCAAATGGACGTTAGGTCACACTATCTAACAACGAGACTCAGATCCCAGTTTCTGAAAAAGCAATCGAATTGGACAAGTGATTAATCCAACATTAACTCAAAATAGCAACATGTGTTTAGCGGAATGAGTTTAACAAGTTGTTACAGCTAATTTTGATAGTGAAAACCGGGCGTAAGTTTACATCATCGAACAACGTACCTACTTACTTTACATACCCCCTGTTTCTGAAAGGGTGTTTAAAAACACGCGAAAAATCGAAGATTGATTGTCTAAAATGAGTTTGACAAGAGATTAACAAGTTGTCACAGCAAACTTTCCGTTTGGAAACTAGGCGTGAACGTGATGTGGTGAAGCCACTTTACGATCAATAATTCACGCGAGTTGTTTACACAGCAATAGCTTCATCACGATAACATCGTAAATCAATTCACTGATCTCCTACACTTAGTTTCATTATACATACTGTGAGTGCAAAATTGTACATCTCAGTCTCAATTTCTTGCGACGAAAGTTTTAAATAGAAAATATAATACATATTGTACGCTACGGCATAGCGAGTCGCGTAGCACATCTCTCGTAGCGCGGTCCGCGTCGTAGCGCACGTAGCAGGCTCGTAGAGTGCCGCTACGATCCGCGGCCGTTCTACAGGGTATAACAGAAAGGTGTCGTTATATTTTAGGGGGTTGTTTGTTAGGGACATCATTCTGAGCAACTTTCACTATGAAACCGATTTGATCAGAGCAACTTTATTTTTCACCTCTCTGTACAAATCAGCTGACCGCCCGGAGCAAAATTAAACGTATGGAGCAATGAAGAAAAAAGTTGCTCTGATGAAATCGGTTTCATAGTAAAGGTCGCTCAGAATGGTTTTCCTAACAACCCCCTAAAATATGACTACACCCTTCTGTTATACCCTGTATAGCAAATCTTGTCAAATATTTTTTCGCGATATTATGACTAAGATAGAAATTCGAATTAACATGAACACTTGACCTGAGATGCTGTATGTGGTATAGTAGTAGATTAGTATAAAATGGTCCCTATTCTGACAAAATAACTATTCTTCACAATCTTGTACTCGGACAGTAGGTACTACATGATAAATATTGTTATTTACTTTTTACTGATGTCTACACATTCCTGTAACTTTGTTATTAAAATAGAGCAAGCAGATTACAGAGCAATTATGATGCCTTAAACTTTAGGCCCGTGAAGATTAGTTAGATTTAAGCACAATAGGGACCAATATGCCATTCCAAACTTGCAGCGTCATACGAGTATGAGGATTATTCGTCGTCGACTTCTCTCTGACGTACGACTTGGGAGGGCCAGTGTGTGTTCGCCACTCGATCCCGCCGTGAGTTATAGTTTCATCCGTCTTCCGCCTGCCAGTACCGTATCGATGTGTGGAATGCCATGATTTTCGTAGTTTGATTTATCTAGTCCCTGAGTCCGTGTTCGGAGACGTATCTAGTCCCCGAGTCCGTGTTCGGAGACGTATCGGCCTCGCATGGAGTTGGGAGTCGAAGGGTGGTCTGGCATTCTCTAAAGGCATAATAAAGGGCCAGTCTGACCCCCTTAACAGTCACCTAAGGGCGCCCTCCGAGCTCGACTCCATCTTGGACGAACGAGATGATGATATTGTATTCTACTACCGACTGTACCCTCGCCTTTATCGTAAACCCTTTTCTTCTCTATACTACTACCCTCTTTCTGGTACTTTAGCAAAATCCCAATATACTTGTTTGTTATATACCTACATTGAATTTGTTTCCTTATGTTGCTATGGATATTGGCGTACGTTTTCGGCGAAATTGAACTTTCAAATTGTATGTAGAAATGTGTTGGAGGTAGTATTACTGTTACAATATACGGCTAATTTCGTTTATCGTCAGTTTCGTAATTCGTTATTTAAAACACAACACAACAAAACCCGCTAGCACTTTGTCCACGGATTCCATGTAATATTTATATAACTACCCATCTTTGTATTTAAGTTTATTTGTTGTGAAATTTTTCACCCTCGTTGCTGGTAGAGCACTGTATTGATTTTCATCGAAGGTGCAAACCAGTCCCTTTGTGTCGGTGCAGTTAATAAAAGGACGGCAATACTATGCAATATTTAGGATCGATAGGAAAACTTCTTCAGCAGTCGGCTAGAAGGTCGGTAAAAAGTTTTGTCTACATTCCTTACGTTTTAACCGAAAGAGAAGGTGGTAGAATTATTATATTTTTAACTAATATGTACTTATATTTGATATCAAATAGACAGGAAAATATGCGATTGCAATGACATACAATAACAATATTTAATTACTTTAAGAACTGCGGCTTTTTGGGCTGCCCGTGTATGATGTGATTGATAGTTGATGACCGTCGACTCGACAAGAAGAAGATTATACTTTAAAATTAAATCTGACATTAATTCTAAGGATAAATTGTTTATTACAAACTCGGCTTTAAGTTTATAGAAAGAACGATATGCAAAAGCGTTCAATATTTACTTATATACAAGATAAAATAGAAAAACAGAGCACACTGCCAGTGACTTTTATTATTTGAGTTACTCGTATATTACGTATATTATTACCGTTTTCATTTTATTCGTTTTAACATGTTTTCTACCAACTAAGATGAATAAACTTAAAATTATTAAATGGAAATTTCTAAAAACTCTCGAAGGTTAAGTTTTAAGGTGTTAAGGTTTTCGGTTATTATTCAAATCATATTTATGGAGACGATTGTTTCATAAAGATTTTAAGCAACTGGACAATTATAATTACTAATGCTAGCGCTATCTAGTGTTATTTTGCCCTACCCTAGATAGCGCTAGACAGCTTTAAGAAACGTAAACGTTAGTATGAACTTATTACGCTTTTCGAAATTGAGGTCCTCTTTATTGTCCATATTCATCTTTATAATTCAGACAGCGCGGCAGCGTCGGCATGATTTGTGTCGTAGAATATTGAATAGAACGTTTTATACTAGGAACCAAATGTATTACAAATTGTTTTGATGTGGTATTCGTGCCGTGGCTATAACATAAAACTGATCACTTCATGATGGGCCTAACCGTGAAGAAGGTAGCTGTCATTGAACCACGAAATATTTTATGGCGATACACTGCGGTAGTTTAGGTGAAGATTAATTCCGAATCATCATCGGCTTTGTATTTCGGATAACACAAAAATACGTACTACTACTACTACTACTACTACTACTACTTATTCATAAAAAGGCCTGAAATGGCAAGAAACGGTCGGCCACATAATAAAATGGTCAATTTTACGCTACGGCCACGATATCCAAATTCCGTGGTCCATAGTGAATCTGTCCATTAGCAGCATGCTCAGTCGTAACTACTATTTGTATTGGTGTCGTGTTGCAGAGGCGTGTGCATCGTGCGCCGTCGACGTGGAAGAAGAGGGACGCTCCGGCAGCTCGGCTTCCGCCTCCTGGGGCGACGGAGGGGAGGAGGCTGCGGCGGACGGCGAGGAGGGGGAGGGCGGCTCCGGGGATTCCCTGGCCGAGGACGCGGCGCTGCTCGGCGCCGGCAGCTCGCACGCGCCGCGCGTCACCCGCGCGCACCGGAGAGACCGCGACGTCGCCGTGGACCTGCACCTGCTCAGACCAGACCTATGAGACCGCGCCCCGCGGGGCCCCCCTCGCGACGACGACGAGACCCTCCTCTGACGTCACGGAAGATTCACAACGAACGTACCAATATTCCCTTTAATATTAGATAAGAGAAATTATAAGTCCGAAAGGATCGCTTAATGAGAATCAGATAGTGTGGCGTGACGGACAGGCATTATTATTATAACGCCTATTAAACGGACAGAATTGCGTGCCGCCACGGAGCACGGGGCGTGAGGTCGCCCTGCAAAGCTGACCTCGTGCATATTGTCGACCGATGAAGCGATGCCACAAAGTTGAAATGATTTATCGATTGAATCGCGACGACAGCGACGATAACGTGTGTTACAACTTTACGAGAAGATTCAGATCTAATTGTATGCAACTCGCCCCTCTCGTCCCCCTCCAGCCCCCTTCAAGACGCTTGTTTTCTACATATTTAACACTTGTGTGAAAAGACCAAAGACTATGTAGTGATGTCAGAAATGTAATGTACGCTTGATTTAGGTATATTTTTCTCCTAATAGGTAACTAAGTAATAATATTGTAGGTAAAATTTAGAATAATTTGTTACAAATGTCGTTAAGATATTCTAATGAAAGCTTAGCTTAGAATTCCTTTTAACCCCCGACCCAAACAGAGAGGTTGTGTTAAAAGTTTAACAAGAAGGTATAACTTCATACGGAAACATAGCTCCCAAAGGTAGCTCCCAAGTTCCAACCAATGATTGGTTGTTATTTTTTTTAATTAGAAACTAATAGTTACGACGACAACCGTTTAATTGAAACGAGAAACTTTCGCAAGAGTGATCAATCCGTTTCGGTGTGCTGTTTAAACAGTGAAGTGATGTTTATCATCAAATCGAATTAATGAAACTGTAAATATTGATTTACATAGTATGACACACACACACACACACACATCCACGGTATATACGCCATCGTCGTCATCACCAAATACGAGAATATAAAGTCATCGCCTTGAATCGTAATATCCTGTCAGGAAATATAATAATAGTAAAGTAAAGTAAAGTAAAATTTCGTTTTTTTGTAAGCATATATACAATACATCCTGGATGGAATGCCCTGTCCCTTAAATTAGCTTGAGCTGTGTCTTGAGAGACAGTTTCTTCCCAATAGTAGGATATCAATAATTTTGAGTACGGTTCTCACTTTAATAATGATCTCAATGAAAAGGTATTGTAGGTAAAACACATATGGCAGCATTCTGAAATCGGGGGTTTCAAATTTTTAGGGTTCCGGCCGTCGGTAATTTGTAAATATAGAAACGCTAATGTAAAGTCCCTGCATCATTGAGAGTATGCACGAGTGAAGTGATTACACTGAAAGTAAAGGATAAACGAATATACATATACATAGTCGGGCCATAAGTTCTGTCACATGGGTAAAATTTCGAATTTAGAATAGAGGCCACAAAAAAAGTTATGGGAATTCGAAATTTGAATATTTCAAGAAAATAAAAATACAGGTTTTCTGGAATATTCTTCATTTTCCAATATGGAGTGGACGCGCAAAGAAGACAGAGTCGCAATAATTGCATTGCATCGTTGCGGCCACGCACCAACAGTGATTTTTAAACTGCTGAAAAATTTGAAAATTCCACTGAGATTCATTTATCGTACTATCAAACGATTCAGGGAAGATTCAAGTTTAGATGATAAACAAAGAAGCGGTCGACCTCGTACTGTTCGGACTCCAGCGGTCATCAAAGCAGTGAAGGCGCGAATCCAACGAAATCCTGTCCGCAAGCAAACAATGTTGGCTCTGCAGATGGGACTAAGCAGAACCACTGTTAAAAGAGTATTGAATGAAGACCTAGGACTGCGTGCTTACAGAAAAAGAACAGCACATCTTCTTAACGCACGGCTGAAGAAAATCAGACTCGAAAGATGCCGGGTTTTGTTAAGGCGGTACGCAGGTAAAAAATACCGCGAAATACTTTTTTCGGACGAAAGTTCAGTTCAGTTCAAAAATTTTATTGACCATAAAATCATACATATTACTTAGTCAACGTCAATATAATATTAATATTTTTGTATACTACCGCCCGTTCGGAAGTTGTGGGCTTAGGGATGGAGCAAAGAAGGGCAAGAAACCTCCCCCGTACCTCTTTTAAAATATCAGAGCCTTAAAAATACAATGTTATGTATTTCTACTTAAGTCTAAGGAAATACACCGAGGAGAGACGTACTGACTCAGTCCATCGCCCCTCTTTGGATTTCTGTGCGCTGAGATGGTAAAGACCATGCAGTTTTGTCATCTAAATATTCTTTTACACTGTAATATGACTTCTTCAATAGGCCGTTTTTGACATAGTTTTTGAACCTCCTTTCTGGTAGGTCCGTTGCTTCATTAGGTATTTTATTATAAAAACTAACACATACTCCCATAAAAGAGTGAGCAACCTTACTGAGTCTGAACGCGGGCATAGCAATCTTATTTCTATTTCTAGTGTTAATACTATGATTATGACCTAAAGTCTTAAATAAACCTATGTTTTTTCTGGTATACATGATATTTTCATAAATGTATTGACAGGTAACAGTAAGTATATTGATATTTTTGAATTTGTCCCTTAGTGATTGCCTAGCATCTAGTTGATAGATAGCCCGAATGGCCCTTTTTTGTAAGACAAATATTGTGTTTATATCTGCCGCTCTCCCCCAAAGCAGTATTCCGTAAAAAAATTTTAATGTTGAGGAGAGTTAAAACAAACAAAATGATAAAGTGTATGCACAGTCTAGTGAAGAAGCGAGCAAACGTGTGCCACGTGTTCAGCGTGGCCATCACCATTCGGCATTCATGGTTTGGCTTGGGGTCTCCTATTTGGGTCCAACAAAGGTGTTTTTTTGTGAAAAAGGAGTGAAAACCAGTGCCCTCGTATATCAAAACACAGTCCTAACAAACATTGTGGAACCTCTTTCACAAACAATGTTCAAAAATAGGCACTGGGTTTTCCAGCAGGATTCTGCACCGGCCCATAAGGCGAAAAGTACCCAAAACTGGCTCACGACCCATGGAATCGTCTTTATCAGGCACGAGGATTGGCCCTCCTCCAGTCCAGACTTGAATCCTTTGGATTATAAAATATGGCAGCACCTAGAGGAGAAGGTCTGCGCTAAACCCCATCGCAATTTGGAGTCACTTAAAGCATCTCTGATTAAAGCAGTCGCCGATATTGACATGAATGTCGTGCGTATTTCGATTGATGACTGGCCTAGCAGATTGAAGGCTTGTATCGAAGCCAGAGGAGGACATTTTGAATAATTTTAGTGTGGTTTAAATCTGTATTTTGTACCCTTTGATTTGATATATAAATGGTTGTAGTGCGTAACTCTTTGTGTCATTTATTTAACTTTCCATATGTGACAAAACTTATGACCAGACTATGTATATATTAAAAGGAGGGTTTAACGGAAAGGTGTGACCATTATGATGACGTATTAGTCTGAAGAAAAAACTCAAGTATGCTACCTTTCTGTTACAGCCTATATTCCAAGCCTTATTAATAATTATTTGAACCAGCTGTTATTTATATTAGATAAGTCGCACACTACTTGTATGTCCTATATGATGATGGATGATACTCGTCTATGATGGCAAATACGAAGTTATTCTGATACTTGCACACTTTTTCGTAAACACGTGTCACAAATCGGTATTTACATAGTAATACTACGATTCGAAATGTCTAACGACACGATTATCTTACAAAGCAAACTAAAAAGTTTAAAACAGCTATTAAAGTAGCATTCGTGCTTCAATGCAAACGTGTACGTGTAAATGATTACGAGGTTTTCGTGCTATTAAAAAGTTCTACCCGTGCGGCGGCGGCTGTAATTCACTTTTAACGTAGATTACCTGGTATTCCTGAAAAATATATTTTACAACATGACTGACTGCCGCTGAGAAGTCTCATTGCGCACAAAAATAATACTGGATTTTAATCTACTCTTCCTATTCAATATTTCTTAAATAAGATTTTGGACACAATTCTTAATAAATGCAGGGTAAATGATTGCCTGTCACAGAAGAGATAAGTAAAAGTTTTACTAACGTGTAATGATTATTGGGTGGATTGATGAGAAACTATCTTTATGTCGCGTCTTTACAACCAATGATAGGTACTTCTTAGTATTTCTAAAAGAAAATTATAAATGTATTTGGGCAGGTGACTCTACACCATTGGCCATGACCAGATTTATAAATTAAATTGTAACCAGTTTAAAAACAAACTCAATCTGCCTCTCGATTTTTTACAATCGAACCCTTAATAAAATAGAATTTAATCGAGTACCTATAGGCACCAAATAATAAACCCGTTTGTAAACCAATTGAATAATAGGTACCTTGAATCCTAATAGCTAAGTATTTCCAACCTAGAATTCCTCTTAAATTGGGACCTATCGTTGCCTAACAGACCTTGTATAAGATAAGATTTTGTGATAAGTACATCGATTTATGTAATGGTACAGACAAAATAGCCAGAGGTCCAAAATACCCAGTTAGGTATCGGCGCAATATTTTCTATAGTACCTACCTACTTTACCTGAACATCTGACATCGTCAACAATAGTCAAATCTTAACTTCCTGAAAACATCAAATTGAGATTAGCCAACGAGTTAGTTGGATGAATACCTACTTACTAAATAGCAATATTAAGTACCTAAGTATGTAAGATACTAGATACCCTCTCTATTTTCTGTTATGAGGTGAATGCAATAAAGTTTATTATTATTCATAAGTTCAATTAATATTCCTATCCATAAACTGAAAAATCTGGCTTAGGTGATTCTATAAGGAAAACACCAATTTATTTCAATAACCGTAGTGCTGCTTATTTATTGATGATGGTGATTAATTCATTAAGAATAACTCTGATGAAACGTAGTTTCCATTTAACTGGACTCGGTAATAATAAGTGTGTTAACTTGATCAGAAAATCTGTTTGTAATTATAATTACTAATACAGGAACTTCAATCCTTTACCTATTACGGATCTGGAGCAAAACTAACAGCAAAAGCTTACTGATAGGGTCCCGTATAAACCATTCGATACGGCACCCTAAAATTG
Source organism: Argyresthia albistria (assembly GCA_963457715.1). Lineage (NCBI taxonomy): Eukaryota > Metazoa > Arthropoda > Insecta > Lepidoptera > Argyresthiidae > Argyresthia > Argyresthia albistria. Next base: position 4,422,011 of record OY735252.1, on the reverse strand, counting down.
GTAAATCTTAATAAATCTCGTCATGAAAAGTTAATTTTTTTCACGGTGACATGCGCTAAACGAACAGATATTTTGATGAGGTAGATGTAGATCACATATAACTTAAAACCGATATCCTCACGTATTTTAAAACCTAAGTAGATTTGCTCGTTTCGTATTATTCCAGTTTTTGTGTACAGATACTTATTTAAGCAATTCCAACGTTGTTAAACATAAGATTTCAATAGCATTTTACTGCATACATAACACCAGCTTAGCTTACTTAGATGACCAACATTTTTAAATTTATACCTAAACGACCCAATATCATCGATAGAACTTCTATACAATTAGTTACTTTAAAAATATATTTGTAATTGACGAAATGGTTTTGGAAATGAAAATAATGATGCCTTTAATTATACTTATTAAAGTATTTTAGTTATTGTTTCAAAGATATATTGTGATTGTAATCTAAGATCTGTTGTTAATTTTGTTTACATTGGGAATCGAAATCGATAATTTTAGTTAAAATAAAAATAATTTATTATTTGAATTTGTATTTCTTTTCTGCTTGACCTGGAGCCCTATTTTTGAAATCGCTCGTGTGATATAATCGCTCGTATGACTTGCGCAACGAGTGGTTCTGACCAATCGTTGCAGAGCGAATTGAATATAACGAACGAAAATCATTCGTTTTTTAAAATTATATCACACGAGCGATTTCAAAAATAGGGCTCCTGGGATGGGTGGATGGTACAGTCTGCTATGCAACTAGCTGGGCAGGCCCACATCAGGTACCTACCTATTACTAAAAGTACTTATACAGGCCGGCAAACCCTGCTTATTGCATTGCAGTCCAGACTAACTCGGTATTCTCTCATAAGGACATAGGCCGAACAACCATACAATAGAGAACAACAGACGTTGGAGATGCGTTGGAGCGAGAAGGTGGTGTGTTTAACCCCAAGGCCTAACCGCGCCGTACCGTATGATGTATGTAACCACGGAAAACATGTATGTAACCATCATATCTTAGAAGCAAGGGAAGATTGTTTATGGGATGCATATTTTGCTCTGATCAATGATCATTGAAAGGGTCAGTATGACGAAGTCATGAGTGAATTTCAACAAGTATGATTTTTGACTCATTTCGGTTGACTTTTTTGTCTTATTGTATTCCCTGGTTTTGAAAGTCTTATTCTGATCCTCAGTATCGTATTATTGTCCTACTTGAACAGCAATGTCATACTGTACATGTTTAGGAAGATATTGAGCATAATAGTTTCGGTATTACCGAAATTAACCCTTATCCAAATGCGAGCTAATTCGAGAAGTAGAACAAAACCGATGGCTATTCCGGGGTATTTTGGGGTCGGGGATTCAGTTTGCATCATTACTTTTTTGAAAAAAAGGGGTAGAAGTGGTTTTTTTTTATGGTGGTACATATAATACCATTGTCCAGTTAAAATTTGAAAAAACACGTGAAAGTGGTAAAATATTGTACCATTGTCCGTTAAGATTTTTTCCTGTTTTTGGGCGATTTTAATACTAGTGTATTACCCTGGTTCACTTGTTATTTGTTTCATGAAATAAAATGTGATACTTTTGCCGGTGCGTATGGGTGTGCGTGGGAGTGTGCCGGTGCATGGGCGTGTGCGGATGCCGTTCAACTTGCTTTTTTTTTCGAAAAATACATGTATTTTACATGAATGTTTCGAAACAAACAAAATGAATGTTTCGCATTTAATCTTTGGGAATTCAAAAACAGAGGTCTCAACAACATTCTATATGTATTCGTCGGAGGTAAGTCAGCCAGTATTTTTATATACAGATCCATTTTCTAAACCTAACCGGACAATGGTAAATTATGTACCACCAAAACAGCTCTACTTTGGATCATCCAAAAAAATACAAATCTACCTACATATCTTTACGCCTATATTAGGTTCAAACTGTCCAGAATATAGTCAATTTTACATATTCGGAGGTATTGAAAACTTGCCGGAATCTTCGCTTAACAATTCTCACAAGTTTGTCCAGATATGCAGCAAAAAGTACGTTTTTTCCGAAGAAAACTTGTTCGACCGACTTCAAGACAGGCTGTAGTCTTGTGTCGGTCATGTCATGTACGAAGAACGATTAGGAAACGTTACCGTGCAATGAACGAAAAGAAACGTTTCCCTACGCTACTCGCTAATCGGACATTCGGCCTATTAGGACATGACCGACCGACCGACCGAGCGAGAAGGAGAATGGCGGGGCGGGCGGGAGCCATTCATTACATTACATTATTATTATACTTAAATTTAATAGAAGTGACATCTTGACTAGAATGACAGTCCTAAGCCTGTTTAGGTATGAAGGAAAATCTAATATTATTTAACTTTTTATTTCTGCAATGCAAACTGACACGTACAATTGTATAAATATGTTAATACAGAGTATAATATTCCTGAAGTTTCTGCTCTGCACGAAAAGAAAGGTTAATCTAATAGCTCCATTTTTTATTCATCCAATCCAACGTCCTAATAGTACTAATAAAGCTGTTAGAGCTTACTGGTACACCGACTGAAATGTCCTAGTACGGAGCGCTCTCTTTTGACCGAGGAGGCATACTGTTTTATTCATAAGATCCAATGTCCTAATAGTACTAATAGAACTGTTAGAGTGTACTAGCACAGAAGAGATAATAGTACTCCGTACAGAACGGCCACTCCCTTCCCCGCGCTGATTCAGATACCGCACCCCACCCCTGGCGTCTAGGGACTGGTTGAAAGTTGAAAGATGAATAGACGCGGCTGAACGCCTGACGAGTGACCGCGCGTATACGGTGAATAATAACCGGCAATATAATATGGTGAAGTTTTGTGCATTATTTGGGTGTCTGTCGTCAACTAGAAACAGCAAAGACAGGAGATTCTTTCGGTTCCCGACTGATGAAAGAAGATAAGCAACAGCAACTCTATTGTTGTTCTTTTGAGAAATAAAAATTCTAATACCTTAACTCCCGGAATGTAACTTGGTCAGCGTTTGCTGTGTGTGTCTCGCTCTCTCACAAGGACAGACTTTGTGCGAGACAGAGACAGAGTTATATGTTTGTAGTACTTACTAGCTACTGACTACGATAATTGATAATAAGTCAGTGTCGTAATATTTTATTTTTAACCGACTTCAAAAAAGGAGAGGTTCTCTAAAGGTTCTCTTTCATATTTTATTTTCTAAGATACCTAGTACTAAACCTTCCGTAATACATAATTATCAATTAAGTACATTTATTATAGATTCATTTCGTGCTATTCGTTGTTGGTGCGATTCAACAACGCGAACGAAGCACTTCGAGTTGAAAAGTAGGTAGTAAGTGGGTCAATCAACTATTTTACCCACACTTTGCTGTCCCCGACCATTTATTATTAAAATACGCTAAATGGTTAAATTTACACATTTGACGAATATAACAATAGTATCTAAGCTAGCAGGCACTAGGTACGGGGAACTTGATTACGTTCTCGAAGATCTTCGTTTGTGTTTTTTTTTTGCTCGCATGGCGCGGTATGGTGTCCTTTGATAGTGCCGTTGAGCTGCTAGTCCTCGAAGAACTTTCAGAGGGAGTGCGTGCGTTGACAGAAAAGTGTGGGTTAAGTTGATTGACCCAGGTACGCACGCACTAACTTTGTCGCGGCGACGACGGCGCGCCATTAGCTGGGTCCACATACAGCGAGCTTCGGCCGGGTCTCGCTCGAACCCTGAAGTGGTTTGGTTGTTTTGAATCTCTCAGAGACTAGGTACCTACTTAACATAAAATTCGAATATTGTACAATCCTAACGATGTTTTTACATACGTACGAGTACCTACCTACAGTTCACGCCAAGTGTCTGTCTCTTACCTACTTCAGAATAAGTAATAGTAGGTAACAACAACATAACATAGCTTCACGCCTTTTCTCATAAGAGGTGGCAAAGGCACTGTGCCCACTTAAAATTATTCAAAAGTGAGTTCGAAAATGGAATCTATGGCGACCGCATAAGAGCTGTCGGACTTAATATTGTCCAGCAATTTTAGTGAGTGTAACCTAGAGAATCGGCCACATTGTCAAGTTATTTTAGTGTGTGTCTCCTAGAGAATAGGCTCCATTACCTACCTATTTTGTTATTTATTGATTGCAGATAGATATATATTTTAGTGTCAGTCTCTAAATATACTAAATAATTGATTATTACTTACATCGCATTTAGTGTAAGCAATATTTATTTAGTTACCTACCTATCTTGTCATTGCTAAATAAATAATTACTACCTATTACAATATATATTTTTATTTCAATGAGAACCCGACTAGGTACCTGTTTAAACGGCAGCGCCCCTACAAAGTCACTTCATAATAATGCAAACGCTTGTGTTCGGGTCGCGCCGTCTCGTCGTCTTTCGGTTCGCCCGACGCAAATCGCTGCATTTGCCGCGCTACCAGCCCTAGCAATATTTACGCACACATTTGCACGTGTACAAACATAATTTGGTCATGTAGTAGTAACAGGTGATTATTTTACGAGCGTTCTATGGAGTGTCCGAGGTGTACACTGACTGAAATGTACTAGTACGGAGCGCTCTCTCTGATGACCGAGCAGGCACAAGACTAACAGGCTGACACTCTCAAACGAGGTTATGAAGTTTTAAGACAGGAATCATAACCGGAAACTATCTGAGATTGTCTATGACCTACAAAGGGTGCCATTAATGTTGCCACTAAAAAAATATCAGGGGATTTTGGTAGAATCATTATGTGGTACGCATAAGTCCCTTTATTTGGATAAGGGTTAAACTAATGCCCACCGATATGAAGGAATTGACACCGAAATTAACGAAAAAGCACTGAACGCATATTATCCATTAAAAATAAATACACCGAGATGAAAAAAAACTCACCGAAGTTAACTGATTCTACACCGAAATCAAACAGTTGCACACCGAAGGAACCGAAGTGAAAAAAAGAATCGAGATGAATGAAATTTTCACTTCGGTTGACAATTTAGCTACACCGATTCAACCGAAGTGAGAACACCGAAGCATGTTTTTTGAAAAAAAACAAGAATTACTAATAATCGAGCCATTGACGGTTATATTGGAATACAACACTCGAAACTTATTGCAACAAGCCATTTCCTTGAAACTTAATAAAAGTTAAATGGACACACAGAACAAAACTAGACCATACACCGAAATTAAAGATTTTTCTTCCAAATGCACCGATATGAAATACTAACAGTTCTGGCGGAAACACGAAAGCACATATAGAGCGTCTGCCCGTGGAGAACGCTGGAGCGAGACTGGCAACAGAAGCTAGAAGCAGCGCAGGAGGAATGCCGCTTTACTAGGCGAAACTATACTTGATTTGTTAAATGAATAAAAAACCCATCAAGCGATTCCTTATTTAATTACCTAGATACCTTATGTAAAAGTTAATCAATACATTTACTATTTTTTCTTTGGGCGGTCAAATTCCAAAGTAACGGGGGCTAGGACAAGCACCGATTTGAGGGTTTATGATTTTTTATTAAATATTTCTAATCGTCTCAGTAAAAATGTATAACTTCACGCATGTAGGTACCATTCTAATTTCTATATTACACATAAAAAAAAAAAAAATTGACACAATTAAAACTGATTAGTAGAAACTGGTAACTTATTGAGCGTCAAACAGTTGAATTTGCTGTCCCGAAGCTGAGTAAACAGCGAGTGAATGCACGCTGCGAATGGAGGGCGAGGAGGGGTGCGCGGGGAGTGGGTACTCGCAAAAAAATATAACACGTTTCTATTCGCTTTACTTCGCTGGTTAGAAATCACTCACACTTAACAGTGGCTGTCCCGACGTTGCTCGCACTTTACACTTTAGAGTCACTCTTTACAGCTACACTTTACACTAATCATAATGAAAACGGGCCTGTGTAAAATTTTATTCTGTTCTGTGATTTGGCAAGTATCATGTTCTGTCGTGGATCAAATGTCATTCACCACTCATTCATTTCATTGGGTAGGTGTCGGGTAGGTAAGGTAGGTTAGGTTTAGGTACAACGGTACAACATACTTGGTTGTTTGTTGCCTTTAATTTGTAAACAAAATTAATAAATTCTACAAAATAGCTATGTATTCCTGGATACGGTAAAAGAGTTCTTGAATAGTATAGTACAAGTAGGTACTGATTTATCAGGCTTATAAATGAAGTGACTAATATAATAATAATCATCTTTTTCGTTCGAGATCGAGAGAATCCGACTTACTTTACTTAGTAAAGTTAGAAATACAAGCAAAACAATGCCGAGTCAATACGAAGACGAACGTACGTGGGAAGGGCCCCATCAAGGACAATATGAAGTGAGATGCACTTTTATTTTCATATTCATTATCCGTACACAACCTGCATTTACATCAACTATAATTATTTCCAAAGGAGGTTGGCGCAGAGGATGTTATCGAGAATCCGGAAGAAGTCTTGCAGGAATGCCTGGAAAAGTTCAAAACACCAGATTACATTATGGAGCCGGGTATCTTCGGGCAACTCAAGCGGTACTTTCAGGCCGGTGGTAGCCCTGAGCAAGTTATTGAGCAGTTGTCTATCAACTACAGTGCGGTTGCTCAGATGGCTAATCTGTTAGCAGAGTGGCTTATCCTGGGAGGTGCGAGCGACTTATTATAACTTACTTGAACGCTGTTTGTGTATGAAGCAATTTAATAATATTCCTGTTGTCATACCTGCCTTATGCTTTCTGATTCTATGACTTTATTGTCTATACCTGTGGCCTGTGCCTCTTTTGAAAGAGGGATGGTTGAAACCGTAATGAGACAATTTAAAACCCAACAAACAGAACAGCTGGGAATAATGATATATTTTTTTATCTGATATACCTCGGTCTTAGACTTGTCGCTCCATTTCATTTATTCCCCTATACTAATCCCTATTGCAGGTGTCAAAGTAACAGAAGTGCAGGCTATGGTGGAAAATCACCTGAAAGACATGATATTGAAAACATTTGATCCAAAAAAAGCTGATACTATTTTCACAGAAGAGGGTGAAGTAAGTTCTTTCGTTTCTTCGTAAGTTCAAGATAAAATATTGAAGAAAATTATGTGAAGATCTTTCTCTCTTTCGCTTGCTATCCTTCTATCCTGAAAAATAATAATATTTGACAATAGAATTAGGGGAATTACACTTTCATGCAATAGAAATTAACAGCTGGTCATGGTGTCATATGTCAGGCATTGTATGTGGAGAATCTTTACCCAAGCCTAAGAGTTAAATATCAATTTTGGGTAGAATCTAAAGACTCATCATTACTTTCATTTTGTAATCTAAATCATTATTATACCTTTTTACTTGTATTCTCAGACTCCTGCGTGGCTAACTGAGATGATAGAGCATCCTACATGGAGATCATTGATATACAGACTGGCTGAAGAATATCCTGATTGTCTCATGTTGAACTTCACCATAAAGGTAAGATTAGCTATTAAATACTATACAAGTTGTATCTAATACTATTATTAAATAAATGCCTCTTCCTTAGCAGAAGGGTTTTCCTGTCTCCCAAATTAGGGTAACCTGTGTCTTGGGAGACAGTGCCAACCCATATGGGAAAAAGCGATATGTTAAGTCATTGATTTATTTCAGCTCATCTCAGATGCAGGATTCCAAGGAGAGATAACAAGCATATCAACAGCCGCCCAACAAATAGAAGTGTTTTCAAGAGTCTTGAAGTCCGCCATTATTGGTTTCTTGAATAGTTCAGATGATTGGCAGAATAGTGTAAATGAATGTGCTGTAAGTATTATAATGCCAGCCTTATCATCATATGCCTCAGCTGTTTTATTAAAATATTTCATTTCATTCATTTATACTTTATTGCACAAAAAACATAAAAAACACGTAACATATTATATATTTGTATATTTTTTTACTTTTAATTTATTAGCTTTCTTTTTGGTTGTTACAAAAATATATATCAACACAAACTACAGTTAGTTTTTGGTAATGGGGTCTCAACAAAAGTAACAAAGTGTAGTAAAATTTGTAAAAGGGGTTAACAACTGGTAATAGCCCAGTAATCTATGACATATCCCAGAATCCCAGATCGGCAGGAGACAACTATCAAATAGGTAACATTTAGTGTAACTCTTTTACCTAAACTATTTATTCCACTTTTACAGAAAATGGTATGCCACGGTGCTCACACATATGTATACAGTCAAGTGATTGTTCAGATATTATCTCAAGAACCTAGAGGTGGTGCCGTTATGAAAAGATTGAGCCAAGAAATCACCAGATGTGCACAACAAAGGTACCTTACATATTATTTTGTTATTTGTTAAGCTAGTTGTTCAATATCCACTGTAACTGGCCTTTGTATAAGTACTATTTCATGTTATTAGTGTTATTACTGTTTCATGTTGCGCCTGAGTCGCGATACGCGAGACACGACATGCACCCGTAGCATGCCGTGTGCAGGTTTTGTCGCGGAAGGTGAGGGACAGATACATGTTCTTCACTCTCGCGTGGCGGGGGTAGGTATGCTATGGTTGATGGATAAGACGCTAGGCATAACACATGGAACAGAACGAGAAAGAAACAAGAAAGAAGTTCTCTTCCATACCCTCACACGTGGATTGCGCCTAAAGACACCATGTGGAGAGCTATGCACATATATGTATTGCTCTGTCATGTTCTGCGTGCCTGTGTTCGCTCATCATACGCCACAATGTAGACAGGCTATAATCGGGTCGATTTCAGGTCACACGAATGACGAGTCATTCGTGTGACCTGAATTAATCTCATTCGTGTGCCATAAAAATTCGTGAAATCGATCCTCGTAGAACGTTCGTAGCAGATTCGAAACGCTTGCAACGCTATTTGCAGCTTGCATAACACCGTTCGCGTGGGTCGATTTCACGTCACACGAACGACGTCTCATTCGTGTGACACAAAAATCGTGATATCGACCCAAACCCTTGTGTATGCCACAGCCATAAACCCGCGTGTGCGCACGTCTTCAGCCATCACGACGTGACCCTCATCACTCTCGCGCTGACCTCCGGCGAGGCGTGGCGCGCGGCGCGGACCGCACTCGCGGCCATGCTGTCGCGCGGCGCGCTCAGCCCGGCCGACATCTCGCTGCTGTTAGACTATAAACCCTTGTGTATCACCAGCCAGCACGACGTGACCCCCATCACTCTCGCGCTGACCTCCGGCGAGGCGTGGCGCGCGGCGCGGACCGCACTCGCGGCCATGCTGTCGCGCGGCGCGCTCAACCCGGCCGACATCTCGCTGCTGTTCCGCGCGTACACGCAGCCCGAGCCGCCGCCGGTGCATCTGCTGCGCATCCCGCAGTTCCTCGGTAACTAGAGCTTCCCTATCGTAACTTGCGCCCGTAGCATGTCGAGTGAGAGGGGCGGTTTCGTCGCGGAAGGTGAGGGACAGAGACATGTAAATCGTGTGCAACTGTTCTTCATTATCTCGCGTCGCGAAAACTCGTGCACTGTTTTTCATTCTCTCGCGTCGTGACCCCCTGCGGGAGCAGGCATGCTACTTACGGGTGCTGGAAAATTGTTTTTTTTTTTTTATATCCGTCATTCTGTAGCCTTTTATTTGACAAAATCAAGCCAAAGCCAAGAGCTCCGTGGTCTAGTTAGTTCTTCTCACGCTGGAGATGCAGGTTTGAATCTCGGTGCTGACCATGTACCAATATAATAAATATTTTATCACATACACTATCGGATGTACTAACGGTGATGAAAAACATCGTGAGGAATCTGCTTATTCCATAGCTGCATGCAGTGAAGGGGTAGGGGCACCCTGTCATGCAAAATGGATTTTTGACAACTTTGACAGACAAGGTATCCGATCAAAACTGCGCCATCTGTCTTCAGTTTTGAGTACAGCGTTCCAACCTCGTTCCAACGATCTTTTGGCTTGCGGAAACAGTTAGAACTAATACTTTTTGACAGATTCGTTGCAAAACCTGCGCCCCCCTGTAAACGTCACTCACCAAAAGATCGTTGGACCTCTATGACGCTATCTTATATCATCCCACAGAGCTCCTGGTCGACGCACTCTTCAAGTCCGGCAGCAAATTGAACCCGGAACACAAGTCCAAGTACATGTACCTCCTTGCCTACGCAGCGAGCGTGTGCGAGACTCGAGGGCCGGCTGGAGGAAGAGTCAAGGACGAACTCAAGCCGACGATGCAAGCTATAGAGAAGGTGCACGCGATGTGTTCCAGTTCTGCTAGCTCGACGGAGATTATAGCTGAGCTGGCCACGCTCTACCATTGTATACGGTACCTAACTTATATTACTATTTCGTACATTCATATGCTCACGCCTTTTTCCCGGAATAGGGGTAAGCAGAGAATAAAGACCTCCACTTGCTACGATCTTGGCATACATCTCTTCAAGCGCATGAAAAAACATGTACAAAGCCGAGCTTATCTCTATTATTATTTATTAGCTAGGAAGAAAGGGTAGCGTCAGTGGCCCAGCGGCATTCGCACAGAAAACGATCGTGCGGGTAGCAACATCTCGCCGAGACATGAACTGGATGGGTGTTTCTATGTGGCAATTATTATTATTATTATCTATTGACGTGACAACGTCTTATAAATTGGTTTGCCGGGTGACACTTCAAGAAACTGCGTTACGCTCCGCTCACGTTATGCGCTCACAATGAGAGCGAGTGAGAGGCACGCGTCCCTTCCACTCGGGCATGGTTAGCCCGCCTAAGAGCGAGAGAGACAGACATAAAAAGTGAAAGGCACGCGTCCCTTCCACTTGAGCACAGTTAGCCCGCCTAAGAGCGAGAGAGACAGAGCGAGAGAGAGAGAGTGAGAGTTCTTTGTATAAATAAATGTTTTAAATTGTTACTATTATTTCATCCTTCTTCCTACTATACGAATGAATATTCACATTAAAATTATTTTACCACTCAAAGTCGTTGTCACGTAAAACTTTCGCCCGTATACCGACTTTACAGGCAACCATATTTTTTATTATAAGCAGAAATTATAAATATGCATCTTAAATAGGTCCACTTGTTTCGGGTGCTTCCGTGTTTCGGTCGACACGTTACGCTGCCGTCCCGGCTACTATCGCTACTCGGTATAGTAGTCGTAACGTAAAGCTGTGCCTGAGGCCCTTAATAATGATAATAATATGTTTATTCCAGAAATATTCCATATATCTTAATCTAACACATAAATATAATCAATTATAATTTTTTAAGATAGGTTTTTGAAAAAGAGATAAACATTTAAAATAGACTAAAATGCAGCTGGATAACTCCTGACACCCCGCCATCAATCATCAACCTTGCCCCTCGGTGGGAACATTAATGGGCTACATTTATAATCTCCCGCAGGTTCCCGGTAGTAGGCATGGGCGTGCTGGTCTGGGTGGAGTGCGTGGTCACGGAGCGCTCGTACTTCAAGCTGTGCACGGAGCACTGCCCGGTGCACCTGGCGCTGCTGGACGAGGTGGCGTCCTGCCACCAGCTGCTGCACCACCGGCTGCTGAAGCTGCTGGTGCGGCTGTTCGAGTCGCCGCAGGGCGAGCTCGAGATACTCGTGCAGGTGGGCGAGAGGGAGATTGATCCTGCGGACGTTTATGACCTTTCTTAGTGCTCAGAATTCCATCCCTAACTATGTAGTTTCTCATTTTGCGTTAATTCATTTACACATTAAATAGCTCTGTCCATTACCCTCCAGCGACAAAACCCGCGCCGTATAGGTGCCGCCATCCACGAAGACGCGTGACGTAGCTATTTGCATCTTTCTCTTTCATCGGGGAGCACTCTGCTGAAAGACAAAGATGCAAATAGCTACGTCACGCGTCTTCGTGGATGGCGGCACCTATGGTTGGAGAGGGAACCTAGGACGGTTACTTATAAACCCATAGAGTTTGGGCTCATCATTAGATACGTCGTGACAAATGCTATTCATATCTCCTAGCGATGTTTGGGCTCAGTGGATTCGTCCTAATAAGACTTCTTGATTCCGAAAGATAGGGCTATGCATGATGCTTGTCGGCCTCTCCGTCTATCCCCATTCCGGCGGTCCCGTTCGGCCCGCAGATGTTAACAGTATCTTGCGCTCACAGCTGGAGCTGCGCAAGATGCTGCTGGACCGCATGGTGAACCTGCTGAGCCGCGGCTGCGTGATGCCGGTGCTGCGCTACGTGAAGACGTGCTGGCAGCGCGGCGACACCGACATCTCGCTCATACGGTACTTCATCACCGAGGTGAGCCGCCGTACAACCATTTGGTGAGGGTTGTTGCAACGGCTTTCAGAGCTTGCTTTTTTCAAAATCCATTAGATGACGTCTTGACGGCTTATAATGCTAAAAGCTAACAGACCAGACCATCATGTGAACGGATTTATGTTGCTTACTTTCATTTGTCCACGCCTGGGATTTCAATATGCTATTGTTGATGGGATTGCAGACAGACGATGGACAATGAATAGATCTTTGTTAGGGAAATTGGGCGACGCTTGAGGGACCAAGGCTATGACCGCCGCTCTGGATCATACCTCATGCAGCGGATCTCCCTCGCTGTGCAGCGTGGCAACGCCGCCGCCAGCGTGATGGGGACCTTTGCATCAGGTATGGTCCGGGGTGGTTTATTGTTGTGTTAGTGTGTGTGCTGTACATTTTCTTTTTGTAAATTAGGTTAAGTTGTATAATAATAAGTATTTTTGAATAAACTGGCAAACTTATATATCCTTCAAGTGTATATTTTTAACCGACTTCCCAAAGGAGGAGGTTTACAATTCGTCCGGATATTTGGTTTTTTTTTTTTATGTATGTGCCTCGATAGCGCCTAGACGGATGGACCGATTTGGAAAATTATTTTTTTGTTTGAAAGGGTTTACCTTCCCATTGGTCCCATTGACACCAGGTCAGGATCTGATGATGGGATCCTGGAGAAATCGAGGGAACTCTTCAAATATTATAGGCAGACATATAGTGATTTTTGTGTTTTTCATAATAACTCGTGCAAATGCACATGGTAAGCATAATATTGTGATGCGGAACTGCTGATGAAGACCACATATGGCCACCAGATCTGCTCAATACCAGGTACAAATACAATGCGTGGCTGACGGGCAGGCAACGCATAGCCTAAACCGGTGGACCTAGAGCCATGAAACTTTGTACAGGGGTTCCTTAGTAGCGTGGTGTAGCACTGATATGAGATTTGACAAAATTAATTCCCCAAGGGGGGGGGGGATAAGGGGTTACAGTTTGTATTTAACTCAATCTAATCAAATAGGGTTTGTGGAAGTCGGTTTTTTCTAAAGTTTACTTTTTGTTTCAATTATATTATTGTTTTAAAAATTATACACACAAAACCATTAAAATGTTCACAAGCATAATCCACAAGCAATGGTTATTTGTTACAGGTGTTAGACGCGATCGCGCCGCCGTACACTCTGGAGTTCGTTCAGCTGGTGCTGCCGATGGTGGAGAACGAGGAGATCACCGGCACCATGCGCGCCGAGGGCGAGAACGACCCCGTCTCCGAGTTCATCGGTAAGACGTGCTCCAAAACGGTCCATTTGTGCGAATGGTTCCGATTGTAGCATTCAGACTACACTGTTGGAAAACTTTTGCTTGACCTGCGCCCATAGCACGTACACCGTCGCTTGATCGCGACGCGATAGACTGCAGGTACAGAGCATTCGACACTTCCTCTCCCCCCGCGCTCTCGTGATTAACTCGCATTTTATTTATCCGTCTGTTAATGTAAAGTTTTTCTATGAGTTGCGAATTTTGACTTTTAGACGCGACAAAATGCGCGATAAACGCCATCCATGGTTTTCACATTACTAGTTAGATTAGACAGTTACGCTATGGAACTTATGTCTGACCCTATCTATCTGCAGATTGAGGATCGATAGGAAACGATGAAAATCAAAATGCTTATTGATTATTGTGGCGAAGTGTGCCAAACTTGGGCGGCTTTGGTGACAAGTGAACTGTTTCATTTCTATTTTCCATCCGAGGCCCATCATCACGAATGCTGATAATAATACTAAAGAAGTAAAAGATACTCGTGTTGACTTCACCTTTATTGAACTGTCTGTAAGTTTAATTACCGTTTATTAAAATCAGTATGTTTATTTTTCAGTTCATTGTAAGGCGCACTACGACGTCTCCTGATGGAGTGATAGCATAGAATTGACTGAATCAACTGTCATTAGATAGATTTATTAAAATAATATTGATATAAGACGTTTTATATAATTACATAATCATAAGCATAAATTGTGTATTTTTTCTGATCTTAAGTCTAGCCCTAGTCTAACTCTATGCTAGCCCCTTGCAGCTTTTCTTTCGTAATATCTCTTGAGTGCTTCTTCAAAGACAACACCTACTGTCCTTTTCTTCCAAATATCTATTTTAGGTTTAGGTTCTGGCTTTTCTTCTTTCTTTTTCTCTTTTGAATCTTCTTTCTTCTGTTCTTTCTCTTCAGATTTTGCAGTAGGCTGGTCACCAGACTCTTCGACATTATCTTTAGAATCTTCTTTCTCAGTAATTTTGACATCCTTGGCGGTATCTTCTTCATCCGATTCGCCAACAGAGAAGTCTGAATCTGCGTCAATGTTTTCTTCTGTTTCTTTCTTCATCTTCTTAGCTTCTCTGATGTCTTGAAGATTGACACGATTGATTTCATGCTCACCGTCAGTCTCTTCAATCTCTCCTTCAGACAACGCAGGGTCACGATCTGTAGAAGATTTTCTTTTCCTGTAGTTTCTACTTGTCTTGGCTTCGCTTTTTTCTTTATCACTTTTTTCCGAGGAACTCGCTTTATTCTTTACTTGTTTTGAATTTATGTTATCTGTTGTTTCATCAACTGTTGCTTCTTGTGGTGTACCTTCGGATTTTGTTTCTGTCTTTATTTTCTCAGAGCCCATTCTTTGTTCATAAATATGTCTGTAAAATCCACCTGAAAATGCAAAGCAAAACATGACAATTTATTATAATTACACTCATAAAATGTAAGTACCTAAACAGAATTGATGAAAACAACAGTGGCTAAAAGTGGACTAAGTTGCGCCTCTGCCTCGCTGTATGGAAAAAGGCGTGACGTTATGTTATGAACAGAATATTTCATTACCTAAATCACTCTGCTTGGTGACATCACCAATGCTCTCAAGGTACTCTTCTCTTTTCTCCTTCTCTTCCTCAAGCCTCAACTCTTCTAACTTCTTCTTGTATGCTGATGTCACAAACACCTCTTTGTCAGCAAACTCATCACCCTCTTTTTCACGCTCTTTTTGTACCTGTAATAAAAGATAGATATTAAAACTATGGTCACTGATATTTCAAATCCTTAATGGCTTGACACTGTCCAGTACCAAGGTATGTCCAGAATTTCAAAATGACCATCAAAATTCTCCTAACTGATGTTGCGAAACAAAGGCTACAAACAGTTCTTTCCATGCAACAATGGCAAACTTTCACAAAAGTAAGTCTTTCAACCATTTAAGTTATGTGAGCTTAGGATGTATTCTTTGACACCAAAAAGTACATTTGAGCACATTCCAATAGTATAATATAGACAAAGCTAAGAGTATCAACAAATTATGTCAGCTACACTTACTTGTCTTTCAATCCTTCGCTCATTTTCTATTTTTCTCTTTTGTGCTGTTTTCAACAGGTTTTCTATATATTTTGGTTTCCTTTCTTCTTTAGGTTTGTTAGTTTCCTCTTTCTTAGTAACCATGGAGTCGTAGATCTCATCATACTGGTAAACTGTTGGATCTTCCTTGACAGCCTTCTCTTGCGTAAGTTTCGCCTTTTAGAATAATATTAATATTTGATCAAGCAACAACACTAAGTAGATAAGTAAAAAAGACTCCTGTGATTATGTATGCTAGGTATTCTAGTGGCACAGGAGTCTGATTCAGTTAAACTGGGAGATATAATCAAATTGCTATAGGTGAGACCCATAAAAATCATTTTCTGCAGAGCTTAATGTCCGAGTTGATCAATAAGCGCCTAATCTCCTTAAAGTATTGTGTAATTCTAAAGTGGTGATCAAGAACATGAAACTCTGTTCGTAATTAGATGCCAATAAATAAATTTAAAAAAACATCTGAAACAAATCTCCATACAAAGTCTGGGTACCAGACAAAATAACCATACTACTGAAACTAGGCGTAAATAAGTGTATTGTGTTCCATCCTTGATATACAGCTAGGTATGAACTGACGCGTTCTATAAAATAATAGATGTCTACCTGTCTTTGGACATTATGACTTGGCCGCAACAGCATAGGTTTCTTGCTGCCTTCTTCTTCAGACTCACTGTCGTCGCCAAACACATTGCTCGTTGCCTTAAATGTAGGCTTACTGGGCTTCTTATCTGGCAATATTAGTCCATACCTGTGGATTTGGGTTTCAAAATTAGTATTTGGGTTACTTAGATATCATCACAATCAATCAAGGATTGATAACCTGAAGTTATAGGTAAGTACTTACTTGTTCGACATGACTATTAGCTTAAATCTCGTTCTGTTTGTTTTTTTTATCAACAAGTACAAATATGAAAATTATATATTATTAATTACACCACTGGTGAGAGTTCAACAAAGTGAGAGAAACGTGAGAAACGCATTTATTTATTTTAGATTATACCCTATCCAACATAGATTACATAGGTAGGATGTAGATGTTCTCTGACAGCTGTCAGTGTCAAAACGCCTATGAAGTATCGTATTTTTCGACAGTAAAATGTATAGAGACAATTAACATACTTTATTGGCAAATAGTGACGTGCTACACTTATCGTAAGACAAGATATCGATCTTGACTCGGAACATATAATAGAATTTTAAAGACATCGACAGAACAAGAAAAATTATGGGTGAAGATTGGGAGCGTGATGTACGATTCGACCAATCTACCCAGCAACTGATTATAAATCTACAAGACTGCTCCAGCGAGTCCGAATTAGACTCTGATGATGGTGATTTGGGCTGTGAATCGATTTAACGAGAATAAAAACATGTTACAACATCCTTTTGTTTGATTTGCTTGAAACATTCAAAAACTTTAGTTAGAATATCGATAATTTGTATCGACATTATCCCCATGCCTAGTAAAGTCACAGTGACAAGCTGTCAGACATCCTATGTGGATAGGGCGTAAAGGGTCTCTGTCTACGGGATAGGGTATTGGGTATAGTTAGCTGATAGCTGTGTGTGTTCGTTAGCGTCGTCCACAGACTATAATCTACGGGATACGCGTCGTCGACGTACGATCACCATTGAGATTTTAGAGGTCAATGACGATCACCCGGTCGCTGCGCTCTTGCTTGACATTGAGTGTCGAGTTCCGTGACATCGCCGTCAGCGCCATAATCGATTACAACGTCTACAATGCCATCGTTTTGTATCGCCAAAACTGACTCGGATCGGCTTCGTAGACGCTGTAATCGTTTTTGGCGTGACTCGGAACAGGGGGTGAGACGTTTCGTTTCTCCTGTCCTGTCATGCATGCATGTCACTGTCAGATGATAGCAGAGAGATGTGTTCTGTGGTCACAACAAGGGTAAGTTCGAAAATGAGTAATAATCACTCCGTCCGAGGTCGCGTTTTGTGACATCGCCCGCCGTTAGCGCCATTATGTTTTGTTTGTATCGCCAAAACTGACTCGGAACTGCTTCGTAGACGCTGTATCGATTTTGGCGTGAATCGGAACAGGGGGCGCGTTGCTCAAGGGTAGGATAGGTAGGTATATTTGCTTAACTTATTTATATCTATAAGTCTGGTATTTATGTTAAGTAGTTTATTGTTTTATCTTATTTAATGTTGTGCACATGGGTCTACCTGTTGTTAAATTATTTCCTGTCCATCCTAGGTTTGCTGGAAGAAATCTCTTAATAGAGATAAGCTCGCCTTTGTCATGTGTTGTCCACTTTCAATTGTAAAATGTGTTATTTTGTGCAATAAAGTATAAAGTAAAAGTAAGTAAGTAAAGTAGGTAGTACTTATTACCCGTTCGCTGTAGGTTTGCCGGTGCGTGGGAGGAGTTTCCTCCCACGCACGCACCGGCAAACCTACAGCGAACGGGTAGTACTTAGTTATTGTTCTGAGGTACTTACCACTTACCCATAACCCACCACCGTTCAAGAACTCATCAGTCAAATGGACATTTATTCTACTAGTAAAGTAAAAGTAGCTCATTAATGTCCCCACCGAGGGGCACAGGCCTTTACTAATAGAAATAAAAAAACTACCACTCGCTGAAGAAATCACGGAATGGCTTTTTAGGGTACCGTACCCGAAGGGTGCCAAACGGGACCCTATTACTGAGACTTCGCTGTCCGTCTGTCCGTCCGTCCGTCCGTCCGTCCGTCCGTCCGTCCTGTCTGTCACCGGGTCCGTCTGCACGAACCGTAATAGCTAGAAAGCTGAAATTTTCACAGAATGTGTATATCTGTTGCCGCACCAACCACAAATACTGAAATACGAGAGATATTGCAAATTAAAGGGGGCCCCGATACAAGAGACGTGTTTAGATACACTTACGCATTTCAAAATGGAGATCTTGACTGAAACTGTTTATTTATTGTCATAGCAACCATGTCATAGACACATATACTACACATTTAAATATGATAGCATATTTCGCGTCAACACACATGGTTGTGGTTAGCCGGTGCGGTATGATGTAGGTAGACTCTCAATCCGGAGGTCGTCGGTTCAAATCTCGTGAAGGCATAAACTTTTTAAATTTTCTTTTTGTTTATTTTTTTATTGTTTTGAGTGCTTTTGAATTGTTGTACGATGGTACGGTACCCTTCGTGTGCGATACCGACCCGCACTTAACCGATTATTTATGAATTCATAATTCATAATTCATAATTTCTTTATTGCACACAATTAATTGCAATGACAAAAAGTAAATAAAAACAGTGTACAAAGGCGAGCTTATCTCTAAAAAGAGATCTCTTCCAGCAAACCAAGTTCCGATGAGAGAGTTTGATATATCAGCAAGGGTAGACCTTTGTGTACAACAATATACCTACGAATTCGTGAAAAATTCGTGCATGAAAGTGGCGCTTTCGAATGCGAATTGGTTTTTAATTTTCAAAAATGCCACTCCGGTGGGCGTAAGGTTCTACAAACGATTTTCTTTAGCTTTCGTCTAAATCCAGAAATTAATTCGTAACTGTTATTAAGTGATGTTATATAAATAGATTAATTCGAAAGACGAATATTTGACGTTCAGTGCGTTCAACGTGTGATTGAAGCGTATGAATGTAACCGATTGTAACACAATTTCTTACTGTAGGTAAGTACCTATCTACTTACTACAAAGATGCAAAATAAATACACCCATCATTTTCAAATATATTTTCTTGTGTTGTTAAATGGGTATACGGTAACCGGCACAGGCTCTACCACGGGGTCGAAGACATCGCTGTCTATTTGCGCGTCTTCAGGGGAACTGGTTGGCATTTCGGTAATTGCTGTGTTTTGGTCGCTACCCGAAGGCTTCGAAAGACCGACGCCGTCTAGGCCCATGTCCATGCAGTCGAAATGAAGAATCTGAAAAAAAATACCATTGTGTATTTATGTGTTTTTTTACAAGATTAAATTATCGGGTGCTCCTCAGACTGCTCAACGAACTCTTGCCAATACAAACCAACCCGACCTCCCTATCATAATCTTCTTTTTTATAATTTTCCAACTCGTGAGAAAACCTTCATAGCTGCGGCGATGGGCTAGCCCCCTGTCACGCGTAATGGAATATTGATTAACTGGCTAAAAGTGGGCAGAGTTGATCCACTGCCACCACGTATGGCAAAAAGGAGTAACTCTATGTTTGCATTGTTCTCAGATGTTTGCTATTGTTTTAAATGATTTCCATACCTACCCTAGCCAGTTTATGGAAGTGGCTACGATTTCCTACTATAATAACCAAGAAGGTTTTTATTGTTGATCCTTTACTGCTTTTACTTAGGTACCTTATTTTTTTACCTAGCCAAGGCTTGTGGCTAAGGTAATCCAATAAATCTAGGAACAAGTATTAATTTGAAGCATTATGAACAAAATGGCTCGACATTCTCAGAATTGTATATTTCCAGCAGATATATTTTATAAAGTCACTTTTACATGACGTCATTCTGTCGTTATTTCATAGAACTCAGCCCCCTAGACAAAGTTAAACGCTATCGCTAGCGAAACGAAACGATAACTTTTTATCTGTGCGATTTGACATTTGGCTTCGCTACGGTGACGTCGGCGTAGCGATTCCAAATGTCAAATTGCATACATAAAAAGTTATCGTTTTGTTTCGCTATCCTTAGCGTTTAACATTGTCTACAGACCAGGCACAGGAACAAAAGTTCCGTTTTGACAGTTCATAAAAAGTATCTATTTTGACTTGACATACCAGCCTATTAGTATCTATCTACTTGCAGATTTTAAAAACGAAAGATGATCTTACCAAAACTGGTGCTTTATCGATTCTGGTATCCCAGTCCATGCACACGTGAAGTCGCTGGTCCATCACTGGAATTTTAAATTATTTAAAATACCTACTTACTTAGATGTATCGGTGTGCCTACTTGTAATAGAAAGATGAAATGTATACCTGCGATATCGAAGAATCTGATGCACATGTCAACAAGTCCCGGAGGCAGATAGGGCACCACGATTGGTACACAAAAGGGCGGAGGGTTTCGGGCTGAAATGTCACAAAATCTAATTAAAACTTAGGGTTACATAGGAATTTGAAACATGAAATTAATGACGTTCATTGCAAGACACCTTGCCCCGTTTAGGCCTGGAAACAAATGACGAGCTTTGGCAATGTGCCCAGCAGTGAGCTGGAGTAACGATTTGATGATAAATCATTACAGTTTTGAGTACTTTTGACTGAAGCCGAAGGGAGGGGCCTAAATAAGATTAGATTGAATTCAAATATCCTAATTTATGACAACTAGTTGAATATTTTAACCTGAAAAAGTTTTACTAAATTGAAGTTCATAGGCACCCACCAGAAAAGGAATTCCTGTAGATATTATCACCGTTCATAGTGACTTCCATATTCAACAGAGATTCAGCAGGCTCGTAACTTAGCTTCGTGCAAGCTGTAATGAATGAAGCATGAGATCATGAAACATAGTTTTACAGAGGACACTGTGAAATTGAAGTAACGCTTTCAAATCCGTTCCAATCTGTCTGCGGTATGAAAAAGGTTTTACTTTTCTTTATACATTCGGTGGTTGCTTACCCTGTCTATCGAAGTTTAGTGTTTGTATCCTAATTCCAGTACAGCAGGTGCACTGAAGCCCTTCGCACATGCAGGGTCCTCCGGTGAAGGGCAGACGTAGGAGCCAGCCAGGCTTGTACCACGGCCGCGGCATCATCTTCTTGATGGTCTGATGAATATCGATGATGATTTGATTATACATGTTAGCTATGACAGGTCCACGGTCATTTCATTACATTACAGATGTGGGATGGACGTCCTATCTTTCTTATCTAATCAGCATTCCTGAATTCTAGGCGTATGCTGAGTCGCAGGAATAATAATACTATACTAGGTAGAGCAAACTACCGCGTCCAACCAAACAAATGACGTCTGCTGCTAGCCTTGCAAAACTGCGGTAATCTGCGCTGCATTGCCTGCTTCGCCTGCGTCTCAACAGCCTATATATCGAGATAACCAGACCAATAAGCAGATAAAGATAAGTATTCTTACTTGTCGTCATGACAAGATTCCTTTTTAAAAGGGATGACGAGATTTTTAAGAAAGATTTCGAGTTGTTCTTGGGTGTTCCTAACACTAACAACCACTAAAAATAAGACTACACGTTTCTATTACACCCAATCCCGTAGAATAGGATAATATCACGCTCTACCATTGTTAAATGTTATGTTTAATGTTAAATGAGTAAGACACACTGTAAAGCAATAATTACGCTTTCGCTATGCGCTACAATATTTTCACACACATGCTACAATTTAATGACCGACCATTAACATTATTAGTATTAATGTTACTTATGTCATTAAAATGTTCTTATACTGAATAGAAAGTGGAATGCACATTCTGCACGCATTCTATACCTTCTGTGCATAGATAGTATTTTTTATCTAGCTTAGATATTGTGTCCCACGGCACTACTATGGGCAAAGCCCAAACACCTCTAGTCTAGATAGATTTGGTTAGGTTAATGTAAAGAACATGGAAAAACCTTGTAGCTGGGCCAAGATCGATTGGAGAGGTGTCGTTACGCTTCGGCCTTTGGCCCCAGCGGACAGCAACAAGTAGGTACTAACCTGGTTAGTCTTCATATCGTAGTAAATTGAAAAGTCCGAAACATCCATGGTCTCTTCGCCAGGTATTATGTTTCTGTGCCTCTCAACGAAAAAGCCTGAAACGATTTAAATTGATTAGATTAACGACAGGTTTCCGAAAGGAAAAATAGCTTCGTCAAATAGAAATTCAAAATTAAATTCTTGTTAAAGTAATTTCAGCCAATGATGACGCTATTTTGAAATATGTAATCTTCGTTTAATTGCCTGCAGTTTTATTTGACCGCCGTTTTGGAAACTGGGGGTAACTAATTCATAAGGAGATGAGTCCAAGTGGGCTATTCTCGCGCTATTTATATCATCTCCTTGGTCATAATAACGATTCGAGTAACCGAGTAATCTCCATCGAAAAGAAAAAAAAATGTAATTCTTACGACCCGTCTTACAATTACACGAAATATCTCGACCTGTTTTCGATCGAAATAAATATGAATCAAGACCGTTTTCGACGGAGATAGGTGTACCGAAACCGCAATCTCAGCAATGGAGGTGATCTCGATAGCGCGAGAATTGGGGGCCAGTGAGTGGCCCGAACTATCTTATTTATTTCCGATATATAGCTTTCTTCTCCTCATCTAAGAATGCAATCGAGGTATTCTACCTATAGAATAAACCATCTTATCTAGGAATCATCTCGGTCAGATATTGCATACCTAGCAGTTTCCCCGCACGATATTCTTGAATTCTATCGATTTATCAAGAGCACAGAGGCACACTAAAAGGCATGATACAAATAAGTTATAATAAAGACAAACATCGCGTCACGAATTTTTACATACGGGGTGGCAGGGACAGTTGCGCCTAACGTTAAGCCGTAAACGTTAACGTTGTTATTCAATAGATAAAATTTATTTTGTGTGACAGGGGTTTAACACAACGCCGTAACCTTGTTGGTAGAAAAGTCCTTTACGATGTTTTGCAAGTAATTACTAAGTAGGCACTATAATTCATTGCTTTCATGAAGATTAACAAACCACTTTCTCACCTGAAACTCCAACCATGACACTAACGGTGAAAACCAAACAAACAAACAATTTCGCTGCCATCGTCACAGTTTTACCTTCTATGGAAGTCTCAAAGGATTACAAACAATTAGGTGTGAGTTCGATTGCTAACTGTTTGGTCGATCCCTATTGAAGTTAGAATACAATGCTATTTGTATGCAATGCCAGACGCGTGCTACTGTTAACACTCGCGAGACTTTCTACCGCGGAGAAATTCCTTCGGAAATGGGGCAAGTGCCACCACCAGCAATCAGTATGACAGTTTCACGTCATAGGTGTAACGTGCATGCATACTAACTGCACCTAGGCATAGAATACGGAGATAGAAACGACACCCAACTTAAACGGCGAATAATTGCTGACCATATCAAAACACAGTACCTTTTTTACTGTCTTTAGTCTAGTCTAGACTGTTCTCTCCTGTGCCGTTAAGGTGGCAGTCTACGCACGAAACTTTAGGAAATTCTGATCTAGGGGTGTAGGGAACTTCAGTAGATAGAGATTCCTGAAAATGCTTTGCTTTCCACAATTATTATCAATTATTTGTGACAATGGTTGAGTATCATTCCTCTTATGTATGAAGTAGCACTTCTGTTTGTATTCTGTGACTTAGCTGTACTTGTGGAGTTTAATGCGCCTGCACATCCATCAATGTTTGATGAGACAGCGAATATAATTGGGATTGTGAATAACGTGGATAGGAAGGTAGAAAATAATAAATAGGCCATAAATAATACGTAAGTACTTACTTATGTAATTGTATTTAATGACACTTTTCTCTTATCAAAATTAATGACATGACATGCATTTCCCGTTAACACTTTGTTATTATGTTTTTTTTCCTTGTTAGGTGATATTAGGCTTATATTATAATCTAGGTTTAACTTAAATTTTGCTATCTAGCTTTCTAGTCTAACAAAATAAATAAGTAAATAACATAACGTAACATAAAATTTACTGATGTATGGTCCAAAGCTGTTGATCAAGGTTTATACAAATGTTTCAATAGTTTGTATTGGTAAATACTTGAATAGGTATGTACATATCTAAAAAAAAATATATCTTCCAGGAAATCAGGTTTTTTTTACGATAGAAAATTCTAAACGGTTCAGCTACCTTCTTTATCTTCGTCGTTTGTCAAACACGTCGAACATTGACTTGACCAGGTTCTCGTCGTATTCCTCGATATCGTCATCACCAGAGTCAATGACTGCGTCCACTCCACCCTGAGGGTTCGGTATCACAAGTCCACTGTTGTCTTCTGGACCCATCATGGCGATGCCGTTGGCGCCCATCCTGTGTGAATAAATAACGTTTATCAGTAAATAAATAGATATCCCCTAAGTTCTATAATTACACCTTGACAGATCGTTAAAACTTTAGAATATGTCTGAAAATTAATTTTCACCTCGAACCATTT
Source organism: Argyresthia albistria (assembly GCA_963457715.1). Classification (NCBI taxonomy): domain Eukaryota; kingdom Metazoa; phylum Arthropoda; class Insecta; order Lepidoptera; family Argyresthiidae; genus Argyresthia; species Argyresthia albistria. The sequence continues at coordinate 4,397,230 of OY735252.1, read as the reverse complement.
TGTGTTTTTTTCACTAATTATTATCTTAATTTTAGCAGTGTGATAAAGTTTGCCAAGCTGTTAATGCCAGCCATTGTGGGTAATTACTGCACTTCACCGATGACGAGAGGTGTAACCGTATAACTGGATCGAGCTTACGGAACAAATAATACAATACATGAGTACAACTTATCATCTAGCTGCATATCCTTCCCTCCTTACGGCCATTTGCAATAACCTATCTATACTCAATCTGCAGATCGATAGGGTCAAATTTGACATAAGTTCCATAGCGCAGCTGTCAAATCTAACTCGAGTAATGTGAAAACCATGGATAGATGGACGTCATGAAAACCCTTGTAGTCTTCTATAAATCGTCTATGCTTATCATGCTCGGCTCTAGGCTACGAGTCTAGGTCATAAGTTGCTGTCACTCAGTCGGTCAGTCAGTCGCCAGTCTAGTAGAACATACCTCAGACAATTGAACCCCATGTTGAAGAGTTCAAAGTCCCGCCACTGTCCGTTCATTGAAAGGCAAAAGTGAAAGTTTCTTCCCGGAAAGAACACGTTGTAAAATTTCGCACAAACTTTCAAATTCGATAACCGCGGTGGACTAATGCATATCGGCCGAGGATTCTTGCCTGAAACACAAAAGGTAAGGTAATTAACATACAAAAATTATGTGAAACTCTGAAAGACCTGGAACGAAAGGGGTTGGCAATATTTGAAAAGACACATTAGAATGTAAGAATGCAAAACACTTATATCACTGTGGAGTTACTTCTTTTAACATCTCATCACTTCAGAGATCGAAGGTGAATTTAAATTATTGTCAAATAACACGTCTGTTATTAATTGCATCTCAGAAAACTAACGTTCATACTCGTAATTACTTGGTGGCTAGATACAGCTTTAAGTGAAACTTTACCTGACATAGAACTCTCGTACAGTACCCTGTCATTCATAGACATGGCGACGTCGAAAGCGAAATCTCCTGGATGGTACGTGATTTTCATGCAAGCTTTCTGATTAAACAAGTCGAGTACATATCCAGTACAGCACTTGCATATACCTTGAGTACATGTGCAAGGAGTTAGAGATGTTGTTTCTTCCTCCTCTTCTGCAGTCACTGGTTTTTCTGTTTGTTGTTGTTGTTGTTCTTGTTTTATTTTGTTTTTCTTTCGTTTCTGTGTTGTTGCCGGCCTCGCCCTCGCGTTGTAGCTATATTTCATGGCAGCCAGCTGACGTAGGTTGATTCTGTCCAGAAACAGTAAAGCGCCATCTGGCAGCTCTACATCTTTCATGATGTCGTCCGCTTGGGTGGCGTTTTGGAATATTTTGTGTGGAATTTCTGTAATAAAATAATAAGAAGTTAAATTAAAAACATCCACCTGACATCATAACCATAGCGTCAAGTTTTTTCCCATACGGAGTGGCAGAGTCACAGTAAAGTTGTGACAACTTTTAGCCAGGTACCTACTCAATACTCAATTTTGTGTGACAGCCGTTGACGCAGCTATATAGTAATGAAGGTTTCCTCATAGACATACGCCCAAATTTTCTTCCATATTCAATTGCATACCAACGAAAATGAGGAGCCAGTATAGCCAATGACGAGGTCACATAGAAAGTGAAACCTACCAAGACTAGACCAAAAATAGACTCACCATCTCCATTTTCCAACGTTCCAGATACAAAAGTCACCACGATAATATAAATAAATAAGTAGTATCTCATGTTATTGAAATTCAACGTCAGTGAAGCTGCACAGGCGACGATCGTGTGAATATTCAGAATTACAAACGCTCCACTTCTCCAGTGAGTGATATGAACCGGTCCAGTGGGGAAGTTAGCGAAATATCATCTTTCTTTGGGTACCATTTGTCTTATTTCCATACTTTCACGCCCGCATGATTTACTAAGTAGAAACTCTTGAGTCGAGAAGCGGATGACCTCACAGTTTGTTGCATTCTTAGCAGCTTTCTTGGCAGGTAATATTTTAAGCAAAACCTTGTTGGCGGGATAAATGAAACTCTGGCAAGATTTGAAATGTAGTTATCTTGTTAATACAATTTACAGGCACTATAAGGAACGATAAATAAATAAGTTACTTACTTACTTTTACAATAAATAAAACATAGAACAGTTAATTACGCTTCCCTTCCACCACCAAAGAAGTCCCCAACGGCATCTCCAATAGCCCCAAGGGGACCATTATCATCATCACCGCCGCCGCCGCCGCCGCCAAACACTCCCTCCAAAAAACTCGGTGGTCTCGCACCGAAGAGGTTGGTGGCCGCCGTGCTAAGGAACCCTCCGGATTGGGAAGAGCTTGCTGAGTTGCCACTGCCACCTCCGCCGAAGAGGTCAACGGTTGGAGGACCACTTGAGATTGGTTTCGGCTTCATTCCTGTTTGTACTCCTGATAGTCCCAAACTGAAACAAAAAAGAACAGGTGCATATGACCAAAATAAGATCTATTTGTAGATACGTACTTTGATGCTTTATTATAACATGTGGGCACAAATATGACTTTGTTACCTCGAATGGGGGATGGTGTACCTTTTGTCTTGTTTGTTGTCCTTTGAATGATGCTATATCATTCATTTTAATCTAGGCTCCTATTGCATATTACATGGATATCAAGGTTATCATAATGACACTTCTAAAGTTTAGAAAAACAATCTCTTACCCAAAACATCTGAAAGAGGCTCCATAAACCTGGTAGCCGCCGATATCAGCATTGATGTCCAAACAAGCGTAAGCGTTTCTATTCCTAATTCTAATGTTCGAGATCTCTGCGCAGACTCTGACGAACGGCAACCTTCTCAGATTAAAGCACACTGGCGGAGGGTCACTGGCTGAAAAAAAGAAAATAATTCCGATTACGATAATCATCTTAAAGAACTTCACACACACCTAACAATATTTCATTAATCCGCGTGTGCGTGCAACGGCAACCCGCATCCATTGTAAGGCATTCATTGATATGTAATATAAGTAATATCAGTTGAATTATTCAAATAAGAGAATGACTGTGTATGGTTATCTAGATTCTTTACCTGACACTCTACGGCGCACGACAGTCTGATTATTAACGCTCATCCTGACATCAAAGACGAAGTCCTCAGGGACGAAGGTGATATTTCCACAAGCGTTCATTCTCAGCCAACGTATCACCATTCCCGTGCAGCAACCACATTGTCCAGCGACACAGGAACACGGAAACCTAATACCTTGACCTGGGACATCGTCTTCCGGTGCCTGCGTTTCATCCAGGATTGGGGCTTCAGTAGCATTAGATACAGCTGTTTCTTCAGATAGAACTACAGGAGCCTGGGTTACGTTTTCTATCAATTCATCGCTTACAACAGTTTGAGTTTCCACTTCATTTTCCTCGTCAATGTTTTCATCTTCGTCGATGTCTTCATCGCTTACTTGGACTGGTATCACGACGGTTGCTGGAGATTTAAGAACTGGTGTCGGGCTGATTGCTTTCTTCCATATGTGTGAAGGAACGTTGAAGTTTATCACCTCGTATGGCCGGTCTTCGTCGTAGATGATTTCGTCTGCAAACACATTAAGATCGTAAATTCCAATTTATATTAAGTGCTGGAGCGCCAATAATTCTCAAAATAAATTGTTAATTAACGAATAAAATTAAAACAATAAACGTTACTCACTGCGTCCAGCTGCATTGCATGTTAAATAGCAGAGCCCAAAGAGTAAAAGGTAGATTTTTATGAGGCTGTTCATCCTCTGCAAGTAGAAAGTTAGTAAAAGGCTATTTGATTGAACAGGTACGTCTGGCTTTCCAGTTCAAATTGTAGACGACACATGTTGTCCCCAAGTATTTAACCGATATGACTACAATGGCTCGTCTGATACATAACACTGTTGGCTTTCAATGCACATACGAAACGAGTTTTAAATTTTAATGTTGCACGCGTGGACAAGAGAAAGCTGGAACTCAAATTAAATAAAACGATCGATTCCTGCTTTCGATGGTTTGTTGTTTTGGGTTCCGTAGATGGCTATAAAAGTCTGAATCAATAAATACTTATTGCATTTAATTCAAGTCGATTACTACATTTACGCATTACATCTACTATATTATGTATTATCAAACAAATGTGTAACAAATACTGTAGCTATTCTTCAGAGAAAACTATTTATTCAATTCTAATACGAAAATAGTAAGTCACTTTCTCTCTACCATAATTTGGCTCTACTATTATTTGTCGGAACCCTAATAATCGCCAATAGTCGCTTGACATTTGAATTATTATTTTACATTATGAATGAGTGAATATTATGTAATATTGCCTTAAAATGTAAAAAGTAGCGATTGTATTTACAAAGATTTATCAATTAAATTGATAATATTGATATCTTTATCTTATATCTTACACCTTAGTCCGGTTAAAAGGAGATACTACACATTAAATAAATAATCCCAGCTATTTAGATAGGCTGAAGAGTCTTTTTAGAGATGAGCTCGCCTTTGAACACTGTTTTTATTTACTTTTTGTCCTAGCAATTAATTGTGTGAAATAAAGAAATTATGAATTATGTCGTAATATTATGTTTTTCACTTTTACTTGAATTTTAGTTAGTCATTCTATCGGTCAATCACCGTGTTTTCACATTTTGTGACAGATTTTAATATACTAGACTATACGATAACACAGGGGAAAAAATTCTTAGTTTTTTATGTATTCGTTTAATTGTAGATTCAGTCAATATAAAATACCTTCTCACAACAGCTATTTACAAAATAAGAAATAAATTACCTAAAATAAATAAAGCCTTTAAGAAATACAACAAAAATTAACAGAAATTACAGCTGCATTATACTCCTCCTTGAGACCACTCTCCACGCATCATTTTGTTTTGTCTACTTCTGCTTTTGTTTTTGTTTTTGTTTCTGTTCTCATTGGGATTTGAGAGACTGGCAATAGAATCAGTCAAAGCGGTAATACCAAGGAGGTCAACCAGATCATCGTTATTCTTTGTTCCTCGTCCACCTTTCACTTCCTTATTGTGATCCCTTTTTTTGTTCCTTCCTCGTTTTTTGCCAAACACGCCAATGTTTTCGCCAATCGTTTCACCGATTTCTGTCAACCCCAGGACGTCTAAGTCTGGTAATCCGATACCACCACCTCGTTTCTTTTTCTTCTGGTTTACATCTTCTTTCACATCACCGGGTAAGGAAAAAATCTGATAGGTATGGGCTCTGCTTTCTTCAGCTTCCATTTGCTCTTCACTTTTCTCAGACGACTGAGAGTCCAATGAGTCAACTATTTGAACAATATCATCAGTCTTTCGTGAAGTAGTATAGAATGACATGGTGGTCATTTTCGGTGTGATGGTTTCGATTTTCTCGTATATTGATCCATCGGGCGAATTCATAACATCAGAATCTCTTGATGGAAGCATGGGAGTGTCAGGCATTGAAGATAATTGGCCTGTGATAGACGCCAAAGACAGTTCAAGACCAGGATCGGCAAAGTTTGTCACAGGCTTAGAAGTGGTAATTGCGACTGGGACCAACTTCGGTGTGACCTCAACTACAGACGGTGATGAATGGAAGTTGCTGCTGCTTATCTGGTCGTATACTGTATTCTGGAGTTCTGCAGAAGTGAGGCCAATGGTGGGTGGAGTTGTTGACTGACTAGTTGTAGAGATGTCGTTGATTGGTTCTTGGGTAGTGGTGGTGGTTCGTTTTCGCTGAGGCCTGGTTGGTCTACGGGAGGGCCTTCTGGTTCCAACTGGTCGTACTCTTAGAGTAGTGGTCCTTGTTGTCTTTGGAGTGGTTGTCCTTGTGGCAGGCCTTCTCGTCGGCCGTCTGGTTGGTCTTGGTCGTCGCGTGGTTGTAGTTGTCGTAGTACTCGGTGGTGGTGCCTGTTTCTTCTTGTTCTTGTTTTTGTTTCCTTTCTTGTTGGATGAACCGAACAGACCGCCTAATAAGTCATCGCCGAGGAGACTGAATCCTGTGTAGTCTGCGCCTCCGACGTCATTTGCGCCTAAGCCTGTGTAAGAAACAAATTAATTAGACTCATATACTTGATCTTGTGATAAAATACGGCCAATATAAGTAATATATGTAGGTAACTCACCATCATCATCGTCGTCGTCTCCAAGTCCGAAGTCGTCATCATCATCATCATCATCATCATCATCGTCATCGTCGTCGTCGTCGTCGTCATCTTCGCCCTTCTCACTTTGTGGCACCAGGGGTAGTGGGTCGGCTGGCTCTGACGTCACGCCTCTTGGTCCAAACTTGAAGCATGAAACTCTGACTGCGGCTTCTACGGTGCTCTTTGCTTGCAGCTCTAGTCCGAGACAGGCTCGAAACTCTTCACCAGCTTTCGCGATATTGTATACTCGCCCGCAGAACTTGGATATACCTCCCGGGAGAGGCATACAGACTGGCGTCGGCTTCTTGCCTTTAATGATAAGGACAAACATTTAAGACTCAAATATAATAAGCTGTTCACTAACTATTGTAATTATTTGAAGTTGTTTATTAAAAACTTTTTGAAAATAATATCTTCTGCATACGCTTATGTACCTATGTTTTTTGCTATGTGTATTTATAATTAGCTTACAGCTCACAGATCCATAACATGGTTTATATGTATTATAGTATAGGTATATTATATCGACAGTCTTTCATATTATTCAGTATTCTTCTAGACAACATACATTTATCAAAAATCTTACCAGACAGTGTGCGGTTGGTGATGACTTTCCTGCCAAAACTAAGCGAGACCGACATCTTATCTCCACTGATATACCTCAACGAAGCACATCCTGTAAACAAACTTATTAGTGATTATATCGTAACATACAACACAATACAACAGTAAACAGTGGGTACAATAAAATTGTGCTTCTGCCCCACATGAAATAAACGGTCAAGTGCGAGAAGGACTCGCACACACTCGGCTCCGATCACACTTGGAGATTATTACCCCGTGACTGGTGTAATTAGGTTTCTACATGAAAAATTCAAGTATGATGTCATCCATGTAAACCAAAATACATATTTTTCAGAAAGACAAAGCAGTTTTAATTTATAGGGCTTCGTACCCGAAGAGTGCCAAATGGGACCCTGTTGGATAGACAGTTGAAATTTTCATAGATGATGTATTTCTGTTGCCACTATAACAACTAATACTAAAAACAGATTATAATAAATATTAAAGGGGGCTCCCATACAACAGACATGTTTTTTTGCAGTTTTTATAGATAATGGTACGGAACCCTTCGTGCGCGAGTCCGACTCGCACTTGGCCGGTTATTTTTCCCTTTACTCGTACTATAAGACATTGCTTTGTGACAAAGAACACTGTTACTTTTCCATACTAACATATATCTCGACGAATTTGTAACGTCGTTTCACAAGAGGTCGATACTGTAAGATTTTTTGATATTTTAATTCCTTGTGACTGTATTTATTAATCTGTGGTAATACACTAAATAGAGTGACAAGTTTCAAATATCTTGGTCATATGTATAGTGACAGACGACAGGGATGACCTAGACATTGAGCGGGAGCGCAGGGCGTTGGCAGTTAGGGCGAATATGCTGGCTCGTAGGTTTGCACGTTGTACAAAGCCAGTCAAAATCACACTCTTCAAGGCATATTGTCAATCGATCTACACTTGCAGCCTATAGGTCAACTATACCCAAAAAGCTCTCAACGCCCTGCGCGTCCAGTACAACAATGCTTTCAGGATGTTGCTGGGGCTTGTTTGTTGAGGCACGTACTGATGGATTTCACGCCATCATACGTAAGAGGACGGCCTCCTTACTTAGCAGAACGCGTAACAGCCCCAACAGCATCCTGCAGGTCGTTGCGGGTCGGCTTGACGGGCCGATACTCATCTATTGTAATACTTTGAGAAAGGTTCGTACGCCGGTTTCACTGGCTACTACTTTACAGGTTTCCTAGTGTAGTATCCAGGGCACCTACTGCGTATTACTTACCTAGTGTTACTTTCCAACGGCTTTTACATTTTAAGTTCCCTGATGTAATTACTAGTTTATTTAAGTTGTTTTTGTAACACGGATAAATAAATAATTTAAATTTAAATTTAAAAATTTAAATTTAAACTCAAACACTGGGTAAGTGTTACAACGGGTACACTCACAGTGTGTGGAAAACTGAGCCGCTGCACAGACAGGCCTATCTATATGGGGTGAATGCATAGAGCCTCCTAAATGTATTCATTTTAATTGTAACTGTGTCAATGTCACATTTTAAATAAATTTTATGTAATGTGATTTAGTTTTATTTGCTTTGAATGGTTAAATTTAAGTAATTGTTTGATTGATTTAATTTTATTTGATATAATTTAATTTAGTTGTATTTAATCTGAATTTTACTTTATATGATCTAGTTTTTAATTGAATTTTATAATTTTAATTTTAAGGATATTTTTAGGAGGTACCCTATGGAACTCTGTGATCCAAAATAAAATTTTAATAATAATAATAACAGTTTTAAAAATATCAGAAAATATTTCCAAAGAAAAATCGGAATCAAAGATTATATAGATACTGGCCGGAAACAACCTCCATTTGATGAAGTCAAATAAAAAACTAGACTCCTGATTTGACTTGAGGAATTGATATTTTCAGCTTGATACGTCCACGCGTTCTTGATATATAAGTCATGTCTTGAATCATAGACGGACGGGCGTATGGACGGACGGACGGATGGACGGATGGACGGACGGACAACGAAGTGATCCTATAAGGGTTTATTTTTTTTCTTTTAAGGATCGGGACCCTAAAAAGGGCTCACTGTCACGTTGCATAATATGAAATGTAACAATATTGTTTGGCATAATTTTTTTGACTGAAAATTTGAAAACCCTAATAACCATGCATAAATTAGCATAAATTATTTATTACGCATAAATGCCATAAACATAGCAAGCAGCGACATCATAAAGTCTACAAATTGTAAAGCGTAAATACAAAAATACATATCAATCATTTCCTATAATCAGCAATACTGTAAGTATTTTGTTTCTTCCAAGTCAACCTAACACGAAGACCAAAGGTGGCTTCGCTTCGCTCACCCTCTTTACCTTTTCCTACCCTGGCCCACCATTTCGTCCAGATATAGGTCATGTGCAGTTAGGAATTTTACAAATCATCTTTAGCCATAAAAAATATATGTACCATTAATTAGGAGATTTAAAAGTAGTCCAACTGAAAATATACTTTAAAAGCAAGTTGCGCCAAACAAAACAGTATGCCAAAGGATTTTAATAACAAAGTACTATTATGCTATTACAAGTTATCACAAACTCGATAAGCAAATTAAAATTAGGAATAAAAAAAACATGCGAAGCTAAGGGATCCCTGAAAAAAGGAGTAACGCTATGTACGGGCAGAGCTATGCTAACTCCCAGGACTTTTTTTACAGTTGCGTGTAGTGTATTGTGTGTATTGTTGTGTTGTGTATTTACATTGAAGCATTATATCATAAAGATGCATCATACATTAATTGCATAGCAAGTTGTGTACAAGTATTTTTTTTGTAATAAACATTCCAACTGATTATGATAATTTTACGATTACACATAACTCATCGAGGTAATATACCTACATGGTCATTATGCCCGATCGATTTCGGTCAATTGCTTCAACTAATTTATACTTACTCCTCGCTCGTACTACGTACCTATAGTATAAGGGTATCTATAGTATAGCTCCTATACATACCCCAGAAGTGGTCAAGGAACGGGAATGAAATCGAGCCGATTGAGTCATAAATATTTACGACACGTAAGTAAGTACATAATTTTGGCAACCAGTCAGCATAATCAATTAATTAGTAATTATTGTTAGACTACCTTTGGGTTTTTCGAGGTAAGCAAAGCAGAAAGCGAGGTAAGCAAAGTACCCAGAGTAAAACTTTCTCGAGCCAAATATGGTTGTAATGTTTGTGTTTCACGCGATAGAGATCACGGCATGGTTTTATTATGGCTTAAATTAACATTTTCGCGCCTATCCATCTCAACTGATTCCACTCAGATGCAATTCAATCGTCGACAGTCCGTCCGTCAACATCTCCAACATGCTAGAAAGTTGGTGTCAGTGTATGAGGTTGGGTTGGGTGAGACCCTAAATTTACGTATTAAAGAAAAAACATAACGACGTAACTGACTTTTAATTAGCTGACCATATTTTTGGAAATGATAGAACATAAACGTATGGCCTATGACTTATTTATTAATCTTATTATTCCTCAAAATATGGACAGCTAATTAAATATCACCCTCTGGGGAAGATATTAGATGTCTCAAGAGAGTAAGGGTTGCCTTTAAAATAAGATCGTCATCTTCATCATGTCGTTGTGTAAGTATTTACCTGGACCATCTAAATTGACGAGCGGCACTTGGAAGTCTCTGCAGCAGTTGCATTGCGCCTCCGAACACTTGCAGAATCTGTTGATGCCATTCTCGTCAATTTTGATGTCGTCTTCGTTTCTGTGCTGGACAACCTTCTGGTTGTTCTTCTTTTGTTTTCCTGTAAAATAAATAATCAGGAGGTTTAAATTGAAGCACTATCACGCATAATGGATTAATGAATAACCGGCGGTGAAGTATTATGGCCATGTACGTATGCTTTCATACGTGCCGGAGTAATTTGCCGGGCAATTGTTTGAAAATGTTACCGGTTAGCCGGTATCGGCTACCAGGCAAACGGTGTGTGTGAAAAGGTACTAATAGTGGGTACAATTATGCCTCTACCACACCATATGGGAAAAGGCGTGACGCTATGTTATGTTAGTAAATAATGATATTTTGATAATTTATATTTTACTGATCATTTTTTAATTAGAGAAAACTCTTCCACAATTTTTTATAGAGGCTTTATGATTATAATTATTGACATATTATTAATAATTATTGGCATCCTGACATTATATTATACATACAAAATATAGAATATAATTTTATATCTAGCCTGCCCCGTATTTGAAATGACTTATACAATGGTATAATATCTGTATGAACAAATATAAGTAGACTGATGCCCGGTTTCCCGTAGACCATTTTTCCTCAAAATTGCGCGACAGATTGTCAAACTCCGTTTTAATTTAGTTTGGGTTACTGCAAGATTCAACTGACAGACTGTCAGCAACCTCAGATCAATGAAACTCTTGTAATCCTCCTTCCTTCAAGTTTTCAACAAACTGTCAATGTCAACATTTCAACAGACCAACGTGAATTTGACGTTTGGCCTAAGGATAGAGACAAACCTATTTGCTAGAGGGAAACAGGGGCTGAATGAAAATGAGCGAACGGGCTGGGTTACCACATACAATATAAAATCAGCCGTCAACCTATTTTTCCAATCATTTGCGTTCTAGAAACTCAGAGCTTGTCAACAGATTGTTAATTGTGACAAACTGCTGACTGATACGTCGAATTAAAATCGTACGAGAAACCGGCCGTGAGACCCGGACCTCTCAAAGAAGGTCAGCCTTGGTCATGTTGCATATGTAGAAACATGCGTATGATTATTCTAGGAATACTAATGTCGATCTATGCATGCATATATGTATGCGACATGACTATTTCTGAAATAGCCCTTTCCGACTCTAAATTCGTGGATCTGAAGCTCCTCTAAGCTTTATGTTTATGGAATGTTTGAACTACTTTTAAGGCTCGGCACACGAGTCGGTAGCGGGGTGTCAAATACAAGAAAACATGTCACACCAAGCGGGCCGGGCGGGGTGCTTAGAAAGTGGGCCCAGCGGGTCGATTCTCGCGCCTTGGATATATGGATATCGAGACCTATATTGACAGATTCCCATACAAAATCACTCGATATAGGTGTAGATATCGTAAATCGAATGCGCAAGAATCATGCTCCGTCTTGTGTCAATGTGGCGGCCATTTGACCATACATTTGACAGAATTAACACAGGATTAAGATGAATAGAGATAGAGATTTTTAAATCAATACTTACGTATATTCTTCGACGCAGCAAACGCCAATAGCACGAAAATCATAAGAAGCTCAAATACTAGGGAGAGCTTCATCCTGAAGGCTAGCTCCCGTTCTGAAAAGGAAATATGTTGACATATTGAAATAACATAATAAAACCCATTAACCTCGTTGATGGGCCCATATCCGGCCCTTAGCCGAATTCGAGTATGGTTGAGCCTTAAACCATCAAGCTGGCTCAGTGCGGGTGTGGGTGGTACTGGTGTCAGGCTAGTGATCAATATAACTGCTAGAAGTTTTTATGCTCTATAGGGGCCTCTGACGCATAGTTTTACTATAACTATACCGAGTAGCGATAGTAGCCGGTACCTTCAGGAAACACGGAAGCATTCGGCAAAAGACACTTAGAGACGGAAAATCCATCCAGTCACTGATTTCAGATTAGAAATTACATGAAAAACATAACGTAAGATTGGTTTCCAGTTGAGTAATCGTTTTCGAGGAAATTACATGCTGTTATGTTGAAGCTCGGCGTTCGACCGAGACTGGCCGCCCGTTGATGTCTTTTGTATGGGCGCGAGGAAATTCCGAAATATTTTAACTAATTGGGTAATTAATAGTTGGTAATTTTGATTTATTGCTTTTCGGTTAGATACTGATTTTGGTAATTCTTTACTCGTAAATATCATTAACTGTAAAAAATATCAACTTTCTAAATCATTTTATGTAAATAGGTATTTCATTTGAGTTTTATTTTATTTGCATGATGTCACTTTATTTAACTCTAGTTCAAATATTTACAATACTGCGTTACAATAAACACGATTGCCTACTATTTCATTAAGAATAATTTTAATTATATTTACTAGTTCGGTGTTATTTCAGCAAGTTTTCGAACATATATGAAAGTTGTATACAAAAAATTGGCCGAATGAATAAAGAAAAGTACGAGTATCACCTGGAACGAATTGCTTTAGTTTTGGCGTTCGCTATCGTTCGCGTTCAATGTCAATAAAAATAACGTATTTTTTTTTTGAATGCAGAGATTTTCTCTCTCCTGGCCGAAAAGGAAAATATTTGACATTAAAATTTGGGCTAGTAGGTTCTCATCCCCTTGCAATAGATATTAATTGACGTCTTGGTACCCACTTTCAAAAGTCACGGACATTTAGGAGCCACAGGAAAGGTTAAAAGTAAAAATGTGTTACTTTTATTTATTTATTCGACTGAATGAATAAAGGGAAATAAAAACTATAGGTAGGTTAGTTACCTACAATTATTATTTTTTTGTAGGTTTTAAGCGAACGTGGAATAAACATGAACAATCTATAATTTTCAATGAAAAAATATCAATCAATCAATAGTTGCAAATGGATTCATTCACTCATAAAACGAAAAAACATGAAATAAACATAAATATAAAAAATCACAACTCACATTAAAAAAACTCTCACTCCAAGTGTCCAACAAAACCACTCGCGAGTAAAATCAATCGTCGCACAGATTGGGTAGTTCAATTGCAATTAACAAGTATTAGTGTGACCACAACACATGTATAGCACCAACACGGATAGAATACAATGATGACCAGATACCGCACCAGAAGCCGCCGGGAGAAACGCGCTGTGACGTAGACGACGAGAAAGGTGGGCCACACAACGCGAATGCACTCCTCTCTGTCACTCGTAAAAGAATGGGTAAGGTGAAAGCAAGACGCACTCCATCGGCGATGTAAGTCAAATGCTGGTCTAATTAGGCTGTTGATGCACCGTTTGGAACGATGGTTTAGAGCGTTGTTAGATAGAATGGTGGTCACGGGTTTATAAGTAAGAGGCACATCCTTTCTAACTTTTAGAGACTGGATGTGAATTTTTAGCTAAATTGATCCAGTACTGGGTATGAAGCCTCTTTACCACATCATTTGATTCCTCCTGCATCCACTGGCAACCGGTTGACGATGTCATCAGTCCATAGTCAACTAGTCAACTATCATTTCAATTTATTTTTTTGATGTAGGCACACACAACTATAAAATAGTAGATTAGTGCCCCATACTAGAGTTACTCCGTATCATAGGACAAAGGATAGTTTGTTACATAGTTGTTTTTTGTTTTTTATTGTACAAGGTCATCGATACCCATATTCTGATGCTTGAGATAGAAATCAATATTATAAAGACTATATTATTACTTAAACTCTGGAAATAACATAACTCTGCCTGGCGTTTTAAGCTAAAAATAACAAAAAAAAATATCAGTTGATTTCTCTACATGTCTTCTGTATTCTAGTAAGATCAAATGTGGATAGAAACCATACTCCTTTGAATACTCGGGGTCAAGTAATCTTTGGTTTAGAGCAATCCGAAATGTCGGTGCATAGTGCCTCTACAATACGATCGCTTCCGATTCACCTACATAAAATCAAAGTTGACTTTACTACGTGTTTAATTTATTGTAACTAATGTAATAAATGTAAAAATATAATGTACAAATAGTGTTTAGATATTAGCCGCTTGGGTGCGATTGTGATAGCACACCATCCCCAAAATTTTTAGATTTAGACTCTTAATCAAAATTCTTTTCTAAAGGTACTTATAGATGTATAATTCGAAAATAAAGACTCAGCAGTTTATCAACTTACTTTAAAAGTACGCTTATCACGATGTGATAAAAAAATGCGAACGCGGAACATTGATAGAATTATTTATTAGCTTTACTTTCGCCAGAAAATTAGTTCGTTTGTAGCTAGCTTAGTAATTAGAGTTACATACGAACAGCTTTTACTTTGTTTGGCCCCAAGCCCCCAACTGCATAACATTGGTGACACCTTTAGATATCATCAATGAAAACCATTAAACATATAATAGCCGGATATAATTGAGGTTTTAACTTCCATTTTCCTCAACTAATGTTTGAATATTTGAGAAACGTTTCAAACCGACCATGGATCACAAACGCGTATATTTGCTAACTCAGAATCACTAAAATATATCGACATTATCAAAATATAATTTCTCTCTTTTCCTCTTAAGATAAAGAAGTATATGGACTACCCACGAAATTATGTGTAGCTATAGTAAGGCATGAATGAGGGTGCAGTAACCAGTTGTAGGCTCTACTCGATGATATGATGAAACTCTGGTCACTTTCTACTGAGAGAAAGTAGTCGGAGGACACCAAAACCTCCGGTTTTCGGCTTCGGTTATGTTTTGTAAACACCTTTACAAAGTGGGTCCGCTCCCAATGGTCAATACATTCACACACTATCGAGAATTTTCTACGGAAAGTGGAAAATGTTCACGCCGATTATTTGTTTTTTACTCCGTGCAATTCATTGGTTATGTGCGCTTTCTCTAGACTTATTTATTGGGATTTCGATACTTTTTGTTATGCAATCAGTAATCATGGCATCAATAGGCTTATACTCACAAAAACGAGTGTTATTGTCAACAATAGAACTATACCTAACTGATAATGATATATTAGCTCTACGCGTAAGTTGGGTTGCACTTCTGAATCTGTAACACTTTTGTTCCAAAAATTCTGTGTTACAGATTCATTCATCCATCCATTCATTCATTCATTCATTCATTCATTCATTCATTCATTCATTCATTCATTCATTCATTCATTCATTCATTCATTCATTCATTCATTCATTCATTCATTCATTCATTCATTCATTCATTCGTTCGTTCATTCATTCATTCATTCATTCATTCATTCATTCAATCATTCAATCAATCAATTGTTATTTTACATACTTACATTATACATCTGACTAATGATTCATCTGTTTAATAGGGTCTATTCTGAGGATCTATCGAGATAGTTTGGAAAGGGGCCTCATTATCAAAAGTTTTAATTGCTCGTAATAAATTCGAACAAGCTCCGATCTCGAGTAATCGAAGACCCTTGATCTGAGACTAAATCAGACTCTTTCAGTGATACTAAAAATCCCTACCCCCGCACTAGCAATATGTTTTATCATAGGTAATCGTAATCGACAATAATAAAACTCATAGTCATACACACTATGGCCATCGCTATGGCAAGCTGTCAGCGAGTACAATGACCTCGATTTGTGTTAGTGGAGCACTCAATGCACTTGGCCGCATCTGGTTGCGCACGATCAACTCTGTGTGTATAATTTTATAGTAATTCGGAGAGAAAGAGACAATTTTTACTCAATTCATTTGAATGCCATCATTTTTACCAACAACTACCAGGAAAATTTTAATTATTTTATTGTACGCCGATGCAGAATGACCAAATGACCAAATGATCAATGTCAGCAATCCACCTTTCTCATTTTACCTTGGTAAGCTAGCTGGAAGAGATCTCTTTCTTGAGATAAGCTTTTATTACGATTTTTTTGTTCTTTGTAATTCATTGTGTAATAAAGAAATTATATACTTTACTTTATACTTTATTGCAAAAAATAACACATTTTATAATTGAAAGTGGACAACACATGACAAAGGCGAGCTTATCTCTGTTAAGAGATTTCTTCCAGCAAACCTAGGATGGACAGGAAATATTTTAACAACAGGTAGACCCATGTGCACAACATTAAATAAGTTAAAACAATAAACTACTTAACAATACGTACATAAATACCAGACTTATAGATATAAATATGTTAAGCAAATATACCTAAATAAAAGTACTTAAATTTAATATGGTAGAGAAAGATAGTGTTCTTTCAAACGACTTTTAAATATGTTGAGTGACGGACTGTCTCTAATAAGCTATATACGTTTATTCACTGAAGAGAACATAGGTACATCAACAGAATAATTTCAAAGGCAGGAAATCGACATTACATTGTAGTATTAAAGACGTAAGTATTTTTCGAAACAGAAGAGATTAGAAGATGATGTACGCATGCCTCGCCAGTGAAATGGCTCCAACACAGCATAAAGCTACAACAGGGTTGCAGCGCTGATTTTCAGTTAAAACCATTTGAATGCTAGCTAGAGTCCATTAACATTTAAATTCCTATTCCTCTAAAAGTAAGCTGAAGGCAAATTCTTAGTTCCGCTGTAGGGGTGCCTAATACTAATCAGAATTAGTTGGTTTGGACATCTGGGTAATTGCGCCCAGTGTTCAGTTAGCAAGTACATAAGACCTTTCTCTCAGTACTATACATGGTATTTGTCGCCTTTCTCCTGATTTACTTAATACGGAGAGAAGTTTTGTTCGCTGGTTTCAGAAAGACATTGAGATTTCAATTTATCAATTTACTATCATGGGTTTCTTCCATCTCCCTAGCTGTGGCGATGGGCCAGCCACCTATCATGCCAAATGGAGTATTAGATAACTGGCCAAACGTGGACGCAATGGTGCCTCTGCCTTCCCGTATTGGGAACAGATACTTTTTTACAGCTAGTCACCCGAATAGTAGAAAAAGTTGTATTAAACGGAGTATACCATATAATTTCGTAAAAAGAGAGTCATCTTTTTAAGTGTTTCGTTTTCCCTTATCCTTATAAGTACTATAACGACATCTACTAAAGTTGTAACACAATTTATATCATTATCGCTTTCTCTACCCGGCGTTTAATACCTTATTACATCCTCTATCGACCTCATATTTTGAAACCAAACCAGATTGCCAGTAAACTAAAAAGCCACTTACTTTCCCACTGCACCGGGCGCACCGATGCATATCAGTATACACTGAGTTATGGTTTATTTAAATTTCATTTTCTATTGTGCGTGGGTGAAACCGGAGAGCGAGATGTAACAGAACCAGTGTAGCTTGGTATAGCTCCCCGCCAGGCTTGTTGCATGACAAGCCCCAGAGTGCAGAGTCGTCCTTACAGAGCGCCATCGCACGCGCGTACTTAAAAAAAGAAAATTTGAAAATCGAACGTCTCCTTTTTCGTGTCGTCTACGCAACATGTCGGCCAGTCGTTTTCTATTAACGCTTTCGCTGATAGCCGGCGTAATGGCTTACGCTGAGGGCGCTAGTCTTTTGGGTGAGTACGTGTGGAGGTTTCCTTTTTTCGTCAATTGTATGTTTTAGGTTGAATTGGATATAATATGTATAGAAAGGTGATGGCGAGTGAGAGTTGGTGCGTTGTGTTGAATTTCAAAGAAGTTTTTTAGTAGGAATCGTGACTTTTTGTGGTGTGTATATTTTTAGAAAGAGTGACATAGATTTTACAGAAAGTGTTTTATAAAGTAAAAAAACTTTTGTTTTGTGTTTATCTACCACAAAATATGACTGAAAAGTCCGCATTTTCACACTATTATCGAATTACGTAATTGAATATTGATAAATTAACAACATCAGTAATTAAATCAGTAAGTAATTTGAAATACAAAAAGTTTAAATGTCCAGACATAGGTAGAGGTATTCCATACTCATATCCGTACTTCCGTACCCATAACACTTTCCATTCACATGCTATTGTGCTAAACATCATAACTAAACTGACGTATTACCATTACGAGGCACTTATCTTCAATATTCGGTCATCAACACTGAATAGAAATACTGTACCATACACATTGTATGAGGCTTAAATTACATCCATAGTAGTGAAAGTATTGCACGAGTAGGTACAGTTTACGCCAACTAACTTTGACTCTGAGCTAGCTGTCACCCTCTCTCTCTCTCTCTCTCTCTCTCTCTCTCTCTCTCTCTCTCTCTACCTCTCTCTCTCTCTCTCTCTCTCTCTCTCTCGCACTCTCTCTCTCGCTCTCTCTCTCTATCTCTCTGCTATCGCAAAAGATGGCAACCTGTATGTAGACCGGCATACCTTTGAGTGTTACGGGTACGACATCTTTATCGATGACAACTTGAAGCCTTGGCTTATCAAGTTGAATGCGTCGCCTTCAATCACGGCGACTACGGTCAACGACAGAATACTAAAGTACAAACTGTCTAGTATAAGTTGGCGTTCCTGTGGCGGCGCCTCCTACAAGCCACCAAGCTTTGAGAACTGTCAGATACAACTGGCAAAATTAGTACGTTTCTTTGCCACACGCCAACTTACTTCCCGATGCTCGTTGGTGTAAAACAGTCACAGTTTGGTTAGAGCCGAAGAAATTGGCGCAAACTGTACTATGTTGTGAGTGTTGTGACAACATGATACGGGAGAGAAAGTTGTGTATACATGTGATGCAATAATGACTTTTAGTTTTAGGGAAATTGAATGTTAAAAGTCCGTTTGTACAAAGTATGCAGCTTACTATTTTATGAAGTATTTTTACTTTCTAGGGAAATAGTAATTATACATTTTTATTACACTTAAGTTTAACTTAAGGTTAAGTTACAGAATAGTGAAGTAAATAAGGTTAAAATTTAATGAGGGACATCATTACGGACATCGTTTACTATAAAGTTGATCTAATCAGAGATTCACTATTTTCAGGAGCCGCTAGAATCATTTAAAAGATAGGACATCCAAATTATCAAAAGTTAGTGAGATGAGATGTGAAGTTAGGTTGAAATCATAGATTTAGTATTCCCTAGTCTTAAGTTATGGTGTATTTCATACAAGTGAGGTATTTCTTTCCAATTGAATAAAGAGTTTCCACAATCGTTTCAGATTTTGTGGACTGGGAGGACGCGAAGAAGCTCATCTCGGTAGATTCAAGAAAGACGATAGAAGTTCCGCAGACGAAGAACGAGCAGGGCAACCGGAACTGCATGTGCAAGGGCCCGGCTTGCGTGTGCTGTGTGGACTTTAACATCACGCTTGTGGACCTGGGGGGACCAGGTAAATAAACGCACCATCATCAGTCTTACTAAAAAAACTGTAAGGCTATGTGGTGCATATCTTCATACAAGTTATGAACAAATGTTTGCAATAATTTGTCTATTTCGTGTTTATTTGTAAGGGTTTGCTTATTACTTGTGTACACGCATTGTATAGTTTTAATTAGTAGGTAAGACTGTATATCTGTATGAAGAAACTTTACTGTTAATCGGAATAACAATACGTCGAATGAATAAAGAAAAGAATAACTTTTCATTTATAAATAAATGATTAATAAAGCGAACACCAAAAATTAAGCATCTTCCAATGTAAAACTTTTTTCTATAATTGTTCGGTCCTTTAAGTCTAGCTATTGTAATATATCATAGTCTGTCGCTGTTTCTGGATCTTACGACACAGTATATCCTAGTGTGGGGCCAGATGCAATTAAACATGACCATTTGATCATGTTGAAATAATAATATCATCGAAATCAAAGATCCAAAATCCGTAGCAGGTTAAGATTTATTTCATCCAAGAGGTGTGGGATAAGAAAGTTTGGAATCCAATTTCCAATCCAGTTCCAGTTCCACTTACGGACGAGACCGCTAATAGAAACTTGTCTGGGACAGTAACTATCTCTTGGGAACGAAAATCTCTAAATCAATAGCCGCTTTTCTATTTCCGTTAGAAACTTCCACGGATGATAAGGGAGATCTGCAAGGAATACCCTTGTAGGTTGTAGGAAAGAAAGACTGACAGACAGACTGACAGAAAGAAATACTTAACTAGAATTTTGCTATTTTCTATCGTCATCGGTTCTTAGTCCTAAACTTTTGAAATATAGGTCTTCAACAGCTCGACGTAAAGTTCATTAGCTTTATACGGTCTACCCGCCGTCGTAGCAGATAACGCCTCTATCAAATAGTCTAGTATTATTATTAGTTCGTATCATTATTATCTCTTTGTACTTTGATCTGCTTATCAATTATTGTTTTTATTTCAGGGTGCGTCCACATGAAGTACCTTTCACCAGAAGATGGATTTTCAGTGAATGTGTCATACGGAAAGAACATGCTACACAGCTCAAAGATTCAGGGTAATACTACTTTAAACAACTACCAAAACTTGAAGTTTCTTATGCGGACCACTTTAAGACTCTACCACCGAGTATCTAAAGTTGCCGTGACCTACAGCATGCCGGGGCCCCATGTCATCCGAAATACGGAAGCGCTCGAAACAAATGACACATAGAAACGGACACCCATCCATTTCCCGTCTCGGCCAGTTGTTGCTACCCACACGATCGTTTACCGTTGATCGTTTACCGATGGGCGAGTACCGCTAGGCCTGACTACTTATCTATCAAACTCAGCACCAATTTTCCTCGAAGACTGATTTAAAAGCCACTTTGCTCCCAGGTGAAAACCCAGCGCCAATGTACTTCGACGCTCAGAATACATATACTTAATTACTTTCTCAGCCCCAGTTCACCCACGCTATGAATACAAACCTATCAATTCCTTCCAGGCGCAAACCCACCGCCAATTTGCCTCGACGTGTTTGGTAAGTTCGCCCAGCTGTGCGCCAAGTTCAGCGAACTCGCGCCCACGTCCGACGGGCTCCGAGGCTGCCTGGAGCTGGAGCCGCGGCTGCTGGGAGACACCCAGCTGGACTTCCCTGTCGGCTGCTTCAAGTCCACAGCCGGGGGAATGGAGATGGAGGAACCGCCGAAGCAGACGGAAGAGTAAGTTTTATATAAGTACTCAATCGGCCATGTTAATTAAAAGAATCAGGAGCTCTGTTTCTCAATCGCTCTTTTGCAAACGAGCGCTTTTTTCATTTTTCTACCGATTTACATTAGTTTTATTAAATTCGCTCTGCAACGATTGGTCAGAACCACACACACGAAGAATCACACGAGCGAATGAAAAATAGAGCTCCAGTTTAGATAAGTTATAATTAGTTCGTGCGTGAGTCTCAAGTTTTTAAGTACATTAACCAACTAATAGTTGTTTTACAATTGTGCCACAGCACAGCCCCTAACCTGGATTCCATTAACATTAAGCCATACTCCAACACAAAGGCTTAAGCCAGTTTAATAAATGTTTATAAACAACGAAGTAATTTGCGATTTGGTATTTACGAGCAATGCTAGTTAAAAGAAAAGCATGATTAATTTCATTATTACCCGAAAAATACCCTATACCGTTTCTTTCCAGACCAGAAGAAGAGGAAGACGATGATGACGACACCATAATAGGAAGCAGCAACAGCACAGCTGGCATTGACGCTGAGAACATTCTACTCGGAGTCTACCAAACTGCCGAGCAAGGACTCGCCTTCCTAAGCAGCTTCCTGGACTTGCCCCTGATCAAGAATAACTCCACAAGACCAATCAGCCCAAAACCAGAGACGACGACCGACAGTCCACAAATAAACTCAGAACCCTCCCAGAGTCGAGGACCAAAGAACCTCAAACATCACCCGAACTTATTGTGATAGCTTACAACATTCCTATTTAAATTAGTACAAAACATTTCCTATAATTTTAAACTACGGCTTGCCAAGATGCTTATCGTAAGTTCCAACATGATTTCAAGTATAAGACATTGTGCACCTGAATTTGTGACGTCATTAAGGCGTTCTAAGGTTTCATTTCAGCGATGTCCGCCGGTGTGTAGAATCGAATTGAAAGAGAGGAGTAGTTCGTAATTAATTTATTACTCGCTTGCTGTGTACACAAATGATAGGTGTAATAAATATTTTTACACAATCAACTCGAGTTTTTAACCTCGGGAGAAGGGTGGAGAAGCGTTGGTCTCTAGGAGGTAGACGCCCGTAGATCTGGAATTAATAATGCAGAAAGTTAAACTATGGGTATTTCTTACTTAATTACGCTATTGTTGCTGTTTTTGTGGAGACGACACATGCGACGAGATGTAGAGTAACATGCACCTTTTTAGGGTTCCGTAGAGAAACAAGGAATCCTTATAGTTTCGTCAAGTCTGTCTGTCCGTCCGTCCGTCCGTATGTCACAGCAACTTTATTCCAAAACTACTAAGACTACACAGTTAAAACTTGGTACGTAGATGTATTCTATAAACCGCTTTACGATTTTTATACAAAAACTGAAAAAAATAAAAATTTAAGGGGGGCTCCCCATACATGAAACTGAAATCAAAAATTTTTTTTTTCATCAAACCTACATATGTGTGGTGTCTACAGATAGGTCTTCAAAAATGAAGTGGAGGTTCTTAAACTTAAAACCATTTTTCCTCAAAGTCAATCTTTAAAGAGACAGACCCATCCAAAGTGGAAAAATTGTGTCCCCCCCCTCCTCTAACTTTTAAAGTAAGAGAGTGATAAATCTATAAAAAATATGTGCTGTGAATCTCAATATAAACTTTCGATGAAAATTAGTTTGAACAAAATATAATAAGCAGTTTTTAAGATATAAAACATTTATTAAAAACCGCAAAGATAACTTTGTCACCCATACAAACACTATGAAAATCAAAGTTACAACACAAACATCCAGTCTTATAATTACTTGCTATCACGGAACCCTTCATGGGCGAGTCCGACTCGCACTTGGCTACTTTTGTTGTCTTTACGCAGACCAAGACGCATGACTTTGTGCGTCTCAGTCAATTCCCGTCCCTCTCGCTCCCACGAGTTCCACGTCTATTGTTCTCGAATGTCAGTTTGTTCGGCCTATGTCCTTAGGGACAATTCACAATTCACAATTCACAATTCTTTATTGCACACAATAATTTAAACAGTTACATTAAAAGAAAACACATGTACAAAGGCGAGCTTATCTCTAAAAAGAGATCTCTTCCAGCAAACCAGGCGTGAAAGGAAAAATTATATAATGAAAGGGTAGGCAGTGCACAATAACAAGTTTAAATAAAATATAAACGAACAAATACTAAATACAGAAGAACTACTACTACTTATACATACTGATATACTACATACACTTTACATATAATAAATATATACATACAAATAACTTTTACGAAAGAGAGAGGTAGTGCTCTTTAATACGTTTCTTGAAAGAGAAAAGGGTAGGACTGTCCCTAATAGTGCAAGGAAGTTCGTTCCAAAGCCGGACCGCTCGCAACCTGAAAGAATATACCGACTATACCGATTACGATGAAAATGAAGGATAAGTTACGATTGTTGTTATCAATTGTCTTCTATCGTAATACCAAAGCTAAAATTAAACAGCTCACCCAATCTTCGGCCTCAGTCCACCCATCTGCAGTGTAAGCGGCAAAACCGAGCACTGCTGCAATACAGCAGCCAAGTAGTTCACACACTGTCTCCCAGTGAAACCACCCGTCGCAAGAGACTCCGCTAAGTAGAATACTCCTCGCAGATGATCGCATGCATGGGAGCCACAGCCTGGCATGGACTCTCCACCGTTGGGGTAGAAGTCAACCTGGCCGATGTCTGACACGAAGCCGTTGACTCCACTGTTGGTGTGGATCACTTCTGTGTAGAGGCCATCGTTGGGCTGAAAGCGGTCGCTGTGGTTGATCCAACCGATTAAGGCTGCGTCCAGAGCTGTAATGCAGAAAATCAGATTGGATAATGAGTAACAATTATACCTTGAACATGAATGTTTAGTAGTACCCATAAAACACCATCAACAAAAGCAAAAGACCGAGGGCAATATTATTAGCTAAATGCCAACTTCAAATTATATTCCGGTCAAGTTAACTTATGACATAGTTCGTGACGTCATTACGGCGCTTTTAATGCAATTGCTTGTCAGCGTCACTGAAACACTATAAGAAGAAATATAGTTACTGCTTCTAGTGTAAATTAGAAGCCTTGTAGAGTCAGGTGTTGGCTCCAAGAGACCTGACAATTTTTTGTGAGCGAATTTGTTTTCTTGGCCGGCCCATGCACGAGGTGTTTTGGGTACGATTTATTCTTGAAATATACCAGTGATGTAAGCGATAGTTCCCCGGGAGCGCCTGCTGGCAATAGCGGCGAGATGTGCCCCCAGGCCCTGCCCCACCACGTGGTACTGGATGGGGTTGCTGCCGGACGCTTCGTTCAGCCAGTCGAAGAACCTGGAAGAAACGTTAATAACGTTTGTTACA
Source organism: Argyresthia albistria (assembly GCA_963457715.1). Taxonomy (NCBI): domain Eukaryota; kingdom Metazoa; phylum Arthropoda; class Insecta; order Lepidoptera; family Argyresthiidae; genus Argyresthia; species Argyresthia albistria. Next base: position 4,372,441 of record OY735252.1, on the reverse strand, counting down.
CGATATGTACGAATGTTTTTTTTTTTAATTTTATTTATTTTTATATATATGGCCGAATGTCTCGTGTTTTTTACACAATATAATGAATTATTTTACAACTTAACGTCGCTTTGACGTCTATTGTTCTCCATTGTATCATTGTATCATTGTTGGGAGTATACCGCGAGAGTAAACTAAATAAAAAATATCTCTGAGGTGACCGCCCTGCACCGCCACCGTCGAGTGGAAGGGTGCCCCAAATGCTGGCATCGGTATTACCTCGCTGTATCGCCATGCTAATACGCTGGGCGAGGTAGGTGCAACTCTTGGATCCTCCGACGTTTCGACGAGTCTCTCCGCAATCCCCTAAAAGACTCGCCGAGCGTCGGGCACCCACGGACCGAGGGTCTGCACGCCAAACAGCACAAATATGTAGTCCCCCCTTTTGAGTTGAGTTGAGAACCTCCGCAGAGTATAATTTAGTAGTATTAGTTATTTCATCGAGTATGAGTTGTGACGTTGACGACAGCGACCAAACGCAAAATAATAAATCGAGTAAGTATAGAGTTACTCCTACATTTTATAATTATTTAAGTCAATCATAATCACGTGAAAAAAAACAAAGATTTACCGCCGCACGCCGCACTCAGAGAGATTTAATCAACCATTAAGACAGTTCCAAATTTGAATTTACATACAAAATCTTTTACTTAGTAATCCTTAATGAATCATTAAATGACTCTGGGTACGGCGGTTAAATGTGCTTGGTACCCTAACCTAACCTAACCTAACTTGCAAATGGTAAAATCTTAAATAAATATACTGTTTTCAACCAAAACTAGTCATAAACAAAGTGGTACACCAACAAAGTGCCATCACGGAGTATTAATTACATGTAATTAATTATTACATGTAATTAATACTCAGTATAAGAGCAATACGTGAAAGTGCCTGTGGGTTACCTGGCGACTCCAAGCCCTGCAGTGACTGTGTTGAAAAGGGCAGCCGAGTAGTTGATGGTTCCGGCACCAGCGCTCCAGTCTACCACGATGACATTCACGTCTTCTGCCGCGAGGAATGCTGACGAAACAAACAATATAACATTTACAGCACAATGAGCTCAGTGACCTAGCGTGGAGATGCAAGAGATGTAGGTTCGAATCCCGTAAAGTAAACGGGCACACCTTTACCCAGATACGAGTAAGATTGACCTAACCCGCTATACTCTGCCACGCTGGCTCAGTGCGGATTGGTGGAGGGTCGACCGCTACGACACATAGATCATCAAATGTCGTCAATAAAATCATCAAATACCTACTGTACGTATCTAGTTTATATGCGGATTAAATAAGACTTCACATGTAAGCACGAGACAAACGTATGATCGATATAATTGATTGTTAGATTAGTTACCTGATACACAAAGTCTTATGATTGAAACAAAACATGACGTGCGTCTGAACAAGTAAAAGTTAAACATCCGGATGTTCCATCGTTGATGGAAATCATCGTGAGGAAACCTTCAACATCCATAGCTGGGGCGTTGTGCTAGCCTCCTGTTATGCAAAACAGAGTATTGAATATCTGACTAAACGTGGGCAGAATTGTGCCTCTGCCACCCCATATAGGAAATGGTGTGACTCTATCATTTACCAATACACACCTGGGACTAGTACAGTGTTGAAGTCAGATACAACGTTGTCCCTCCAACCATGAATAAGGACGATAGTCCTTCTGTTGCTATTGAAGTTGGTAACGGCTAGTTGAGCATCGTTGTTCTGGATTATAGGCTGACTGGCTGTTGGGTTTTGTCTGAAATTAGGAGTAGAGAGTGGTTACGACTGACGGTAGACTTATATTCTTAGATTGTTTGGGTTACAAAGGGTCACAGTGCTAATAGCCAGTGAGCGGAAATCCCTCTCGTAACAAAAAGATAACAATTGCCATTACGAAACCTTTGACTTTGACATTCATATTATATTCTTTGTATGCTCATTGTTGCTTAGACGTTATCAAATCCAAGGCGTCATTCTCTCGCACTCGCGAGTATTTCGAGACTATCATCAGTTTAGTTGAAAACCAGAAACATGTATTTTTAATATGGTAGTACTTTTAAGATGACATTTGGAAGTCATAGACCGTAGACATACCTAGTGAAAAGGTGATAGATATTCTCCGCGATCGGATTATATCGGGTTTGCTTGGCCACATCATCCAGGGTCATCCAAAGGTCAACCAGGTGATTCTGACCCGAGCCATCTTGCACATGTTGAAACCTAAGGTTCTGGTCCAGTTTCCTGATGATCGGGCTGGCTGGCAGAGCTGATAGGAAAAATATTGTAGTATGGGCGGCCGATCGTAGAATCGGGCACATCATGATGTGCCCCGCCATTTCATGATATGCCCAAGCAATTACTGGGCACATCACGATGTGGCGGGTTTAAACGAAAACATATCTTTTTAAAAGCATTTTTATTCAGCACTACCTACGTGTTGTTTTATGTGTTATACATGTCAAACGAACACGAAGATGAATAGCTTCGCTGCGCTCGCCCCTTTAGTCTTCACCTAAGCTACCGCAGTGTTTGCCTTAAGAGATTTTATCGTTTCATGATATTTTACATCATGATGTGCCCAATTCTACGATCGGCCGCCGACATAGATATAACGTTATTAACGAAATGGAGGAATACAATTTTGCGCGTTTACGTAACTTATAGCAACGTTACATATGTATAGTGCTGTTATACCTACACGAATAGTTTGTGATGGGAAAACAGATAGCGTCCAAAATGGTACCAAAAGTGATAAAGGTGTATATAGGACAATTTTTGAATGGAAAATGCTGCAATGGTGACGTTGAATCTAAAATGAATCGCTTTGAAGGTCACTGAGGACAGGATTTATTTTACCCGTTGTTAGCCCAAGGAAACAAACGAACGCAGCAGCGGATGTACTCTTCAACATGACTTCTGAGGAACTGCCTGAAAATAACTATGACAGGAGACATTTAATTTAAAAAAAACTCCTGTATCATAATAATGAGCGGCTAATTGCATTTATCTCGAGATATCAATGAATATTTATGCAAAATGTTGATAAATAAAGATAAAAATCAGTGCTTAAGCCAACACGATGTAGCTTGGCAAATTAATGTAGAAAACAAATGATGACAACATTTGCGGACTACTGCGTTGACTGTGTGTTGTAAATGCCACATGTTGCCATCATGATATTTCTACGTTAAATTACGGCATATAAGATTTAAGAAGTAATACGATAAAAAAACCGGCCAAGTGCGAGTCGGACTCGCGCACGAAGGGTTCCGTGCCATTATCTATAAAAAACCGCAAAAAAAAAATGTATGGGACCCCCCCCTAAATATTAATTTAATTTTAATTTAATTATTTATTTTTTAAGTAAATAATATACTCAATATATTCTGAACATTTTAAGCGTCTACCTGCTACCATTATCAATATCGAGCAAAAATGAGCAAAAAAAATCACGTTTGTTGTATGGGAGCCCCCCTTAATATTAAATTTCTTTTGATTTTTAGTATTTGTTGTTATAGCGGCAATAGAAATACATCATCTGTGAAAATTTCAACTGTCTAGCTACCACGGTTCATGAGATACAGCCTGGTGACAGACAGACGGACGGACGGACGGACGGACGGACGGACAGACGGACAGCGAAGTCTCAGTAATAGGGTCCCGTTTGGCACCCTTCGGGTACGGAACCCTAAAAAACTAGCTACTAAATACTTTACGTTGATAAATAAAATGAAAAACGAAGAAAATTAGCATGGTTATTTACGTCCAATATTTTTATAAAATTGACTTTGACTAATTATCACTACTTCGTAGTATGTAGTAGTCGTAAAAAAAACCTCCAACAACCCGCACTGAGCCAGCGTGGTGGAGTATGGCTCAATCTTACTCGGATCCGGGTAAAGGCCTGTGCCCCTCAGTGGGGACATTAATGGGCTACATTTACTAATTATAGAAAATGGATATTTAATCAGGATGGACAAGCTATTAACTTGACGACTGACTGGCCTCTTCTGTAGTGTAATATGTTGGACTTCTCTCTTGTCTAGTGTTGAAGATGATATAAAATGAGTAGTTATTAATCATAAAACAATAATGGTTCTTTATGCTTTCGGCCACTATCACCCTAATAATACCAGACTACAGAAACTAAATATCAGACAGTTTTATTGAACTTATATTTTAGGAATTACTTTTATCACCGTCGCTTTAGGTATTCTCTCTACAAGCCAGGCTACTGATAAATGAATTTTGTATAAAATCGATGGATATCTCACGTCATTAGTCATTTGGTGCAAAATGTACGCGATAGTGAAGTGTGCTCTTATCCTGTGCGCTGCATTGACAGGTAAATCTGAAGTGTAATTGGCAAATGAACTGTATCTCAATTTATCTATATCTGAAGGCGTATATCCCAAAATAGACGTTTTAGCACTATTCGGATTGGCGTGGACAATTAAACTCAACGTAAAAGTACCGTAAGAGCACGTTCCCACTATGTCAAAACGACAGATAGTCGAGCATCGTGGCTTGTTTAATTCAAAGAAGTTCACTCACATAGGACGGTAAATTTGCTGTGACGACAGATTGTCAAGGCAAATTACACAAAACAGTTGATAATGGGTACAGCTAGCGATAGTCGTCTAACGATGAATCAACCGTTACGATATAGTGTAATCTCGAACTAACTGTATGTGAACTGAGTTATATCAACAACCCAAGAATAGAATAGCCTCCGCTCCATATTACACACGAGAAACAAGGTGTAACAAAATATGCTAGTTCATCGCCTGATTATCTTGGCCTTCGTTAACTCTTACAAAGTAAGTTAATAAAAAAAATGTGTCAGGCGCTTCAAAACTTATTATTATTATTATTACGAGCCTACTATGTCCCACTACTGGGCAAAGGCCTCTCTCCCCCCCTTCCACTCCATCCGATCCTGAGCGGTCTCCCTCCAGTCCTTATCCCAAAAACCTAAGTCACGACTCCATCTTTTCCTGAGTTGGCGACGCTTTCTCTTTGCATTTTCTGGGAGCCAGTCTTGAAAACTTAATACTATTTTATTCTAAAAACCCTTACATTTTCGTGTAGTTCAGTTGTTGTTGTAGCGGCAACAGATATACACATTCTGTGAAATTTTCAACTTTCTAGCTATTTCGGTTCGTGTTATAGAGCTAGCTGACGGACAGACGGACGGATGGACAGCGGAGGCTTAGTAATAGGGTCCCGTTTGGCACCTTTCGGGTACGGATCCCTAAAAATAAACTAAGACTTTCACTAAGTAAAATTATCTGCACATAAGTCTGCCACCTTCAAGGCCACAATAACAATATTAAAAGATATCGAAATGCTAAATCCACAGGTGCAGTGATAACAAAAAGTACCTGATAGGTACGTACCTAGGAATTTATGAATAAAGCGCTCAATCTTTTCACAGTTGCTTAAAATAATAAATTACCTGTTTTATCATTATCATTTATCATCTCTATTCCGACCGAAGATGCTGCAACTCGAGCTTTAGTCTTCAAGGAAAAAATAAACAGTCAAGTGCGAGGAGGACTCGCGGACCAAGGGTTCCGATCACACTTGGAGATTGTTACCTCGTAACTGGTGTAAATATAGGTTTCTATATAAACAATCCAGTATGATGTCATCCATGTAAACCAAATTGAATATTTTTGTAGAAAGACAGGACTATGCAGTTTTCAGATTTTTTCCTTTACCTGTGCTATAAGACCTTGCATTATGCCTATACCCTATAGGTTTTGGGTCCATTGCGATTACTATCAAAATCCAACAAATTTACAGCATAAACAGTCGTACCGTTCGATTGCGTTGACCTAGAAGATTGATTTTATCACAGTTTTATACGATCATTGATATGAGTTTCAGCTTGATACATCCACGCGTTCTTGACACACGGACGGACGGACGGACGGACGGACAGACAGACAACAAAGTGATCCTATAAGGGTTATTTTTTTTCTTTTAAGGATCGGAACCCTAAAAAGGAACCCTGAAGAATCACTTTTTTATTGGTGCGTCTCAGAGAGGCGGCCTCTGATGATCTCCTTAGAATAGAGATAAAACACACCGCCTTTATTACAAAACAACAATAAACACAACGCTTGTGGATCAATGATGGCTATTGATGATAATGATGATGACATGGACCAATGCGTCAAGTTGGTGGATGTGATGATGACGATGATGATGAAAATTTTATATTGCAGCATCTAGCTGGCAGCTTGGCGATACAGATGTCGTGTTCCATCTATACACAGTGTAAGTACCTAAAATAGACTTCCAAATTCCAACTGAAGACTGGCCATATGACCCTCCAAAATTGAGTGCTAAACTCTTTGCTATTTTCGTTTTTTTTTCTTCTCTTCAGGTCCAACCCGACAGCCAGCCAGCCGCTTCTGGCGACCGCGGCCTCCATAATGATGTCCTCCTTCTCCATTTCGCGGCGAACTGTCATCACCATCCACGACTCAAAGGAATCTGCTGGAGGGAACTTCAATGCCTTCCTTGTCGGTGGTAAGATACCTTCTTGTTCACGAGAGGGAAGAGAACCCGACGAATCATGGAACGTATCCCCAAGCTAGACGTCCGACGTTCCCAGTTTATTTTAGTGATGGCTGTGCATGGAGTAGCTAAATTAAGTACAGTATTCCTCAGGAAATAAGTCTGATGTCCTTGGAAGATATTGAATAACAACAACAACAACCACGCCTTTTCCCATACGGGGTGGCAGAGGAACAGTTGCGGTTTCAATACTCTGTTTTGCGTGACAGGGGCTAGCCCATTGCCGCATCGATATTAGATGATTTTGAGGAAACCAAGGAGCATCATCATAGTTTAACGTTTTAGAATTTTAATAAGTTTATATCTTTATATCATCGGGTTAGGTGGAAATTCGGTTTGGTATCATGTGGTCCATCGATGACTGATGTAAAAATCCTCACATCCACAAAACTCAATCTTGTGAATGATCTTGATCAAACCAAGTGGACAAAGATATTTCGTTTGATATTATGTGTTCCATCCCTGGCCGTGCCAAACTCATCCCCAAATGTACTTTCAGCGGAACTCAACAACGACGTGAACGTCATCGCCGTGGACTGGAGCCAGGCTGCCAGCCACTACACCCTTGGCCTGGCCAACGCACCCAAGGTCGGGGAAGTGGTCAGCACCTTCATGAACATTCTGATCAACAACTTCGGCTACCCGGCCAGCCAGTTCAGGCTCGTTGGGCACGGGTTGGGAGGTCACATCGCTGGTATTGCTGCTAGGAGGGCTAATGGAAATATTCCTCATATTATTGGTGAGTTTTGGTGTTCAGAGATTAATGGTGAATCTAAATGAGATAGGACAAATCATCCAACTGAATTACCTCTTGAAGTACCGCTCTTTCAGCTCTGCATACGCGTGAATATGACAGATTTGAAATAGCGAAACCGACATTTTGTGACATTAGCTAATGGCTGGATTTCACCAACAAGAAGTTATACGAGATTAACTATCCCGGGGATAACTTGTATGACAAATGACAGTTCAAAATGAGGTGATCTGGTCTAGGTGTCACTGGTGTCTATGAAAAAGTAGAAGATACTCTCGAATAAAAGTTTATCTTTCGTTCGTAAAATCCAGCCTACATCTTCCAGAGCGTAGAATGGTTTATTACTAGGGTATGAAGAGGTATAAACAGTTTCAACCCAATACTTACGAATAGTTGAACGCTCCGATATCATAGTTAGCACCTAGAGCTGAAACATTTTAAAAATCAATTCTTAATGCATTGTTGTGGGATAATATCACAGCATCATATTTCACTATTTCATTAAAAGGTACCAACTATCTCAATAATTCGAGTTTGCCTTTCTAGCCCTGGACCCCTCCCTGCACGGCTGGTCCCACCACCCGGAGAGGCTGAACGCTGACGACGCAGAGCTGGTGGAGGTGCTGCACGCGACGGCCGGCATCATCGGCTACGATCGCCCGCTGGGAGACATCGACTTCTACGCTAACGGTGGCACCTACCAGGTGAATGAGAATTAGTATGCAGGGCCGTAAGTGGCGTACGGAATCAGGGTGTCAAGTCTCTAAAGTTTCAAGCCATCGCCACGCCATCGATATAATACGGCTATACAATGGCTATTAGTTGCCAACCGTGTTAGTCCACTGTTACATTCAATAGAATATTAACAGAACATCAACAGAATGGCTCTAGCAATGACACACAGACACAAACACACCCTCAACCACAGATTACTTTGCCACTTTCCTCTATAATCGATCCATCGATAGGTTTTGTCTTTGGTTTTCGGCATATGTATTGCTCAGAATATCAATTTTGACAGCCAATGTCGTGCCACAGCCACCGTGGAGCCATTAGCACACGGGACTTCTAATTTGCCACGCCAATGCTATTGAGAAGCTGATTTTTGTTTACCAGACTACCGATTGTGTCATTTTCTGTATTTTTGAAGCAATCGCTACACCACTGGCAGGCTGTAGCGGTACGGGACTTGAGGCCCAGATGGCGGTGGCTATAGCGAGGGTGCAAACTTGGGGTTTTTTATGTAGCCCGCGGTCGACAAGCCAAAACCGGCTTTTTGCGCCATGCTACTCCTTACACGACTCCCGGCCCTAGATGATAAATGGCCTACTAGTTAAGGGTTCCGTAAAGTCCACGCAGACAACATTGCGGGCATCAGCTAATCAACATGCCAAATGTGCTGTACTTGTTTATATTTACACCAACTACAACCACAACACATTACACACCCCCAAACTCGAGCCATTTTTTTTTTATAAAAAAAAATACATTAAAATTAGTTTGACAGTGGGTACCAACGTCAAAAATTAGACATTCATTGACGTCTTGGTACCCACTGTCAAAATAATTTTAATGTCAATATTTTTTTTTTATAATTTTAATGTCAATATTGTTCCAAGGACTCTTTTGTCCTTACGCTACCCTGGGTGTTAACATTTTAACCACATTTACGCAAATTAATGAAATCTGAAATCTGCATGCACATTTCAACACACTCCCTACTTCATTCATTTCAAAATTATTTCTTTTTCATGTTCAAGTATAATTACAATACGTATGTTTTTAATTTTTAGATGTTACAGTTTTGTTGTTGGGTTCCGTGTAACATAAACTTGCAATACATATTCTGAAAAGAGCGCTGTAGCCTGAAATTCAGGTTTATACCTAGCTCAGGTTCAGATGTCCACATCATTTCTATATCAATCTTTTAGCTTTAACATTGTAACTTTTTTACTATCCAAGTGTTTTTGATGAATAAATCTTATTATCCTAAACAAAATGGATACTTGACGTATGAAAAAACTTAACGGTTAATCTTCTTTATGGATTGGTAAAGTGCGACAGAATATTTTATTACCAGGTTAAACTTGTACTAGTGCCAGAGATAGTTTATACCATAATAATGATTGCAAAATTGGCCTTTAAAAATGGTGTCAACTATAGACCCAAGAGACCAAAAGACCGATGAATGGATTCTCCTAGCTAGACTAAAACTATTAAGTATACTATATTACAGAATGGCTGCGGTTCCGACTCCTCCTGCTCCCTAGTCTATGCTTACGTGTTCTACGCTGAGTCCATCAGCGCAGAATCAACTGGCGGAGCTCGGTTCATCGGGACCTCTTGTGCTTCCTACGAGGACGCCACCATTCTCAATTGCTCAGGAGCGAGAGATATCTACTTCGGCGGCACTGGATCTAAGTCTGGGTAGGTTAAATATTACGGGAATTCTACTAATTGTACGCGGCTTCTGAGGGCGATTTGGGAGGTGGCAAAACAACTAAAGGCACTGAACTGACAACCTTAAATCTGACAGCTCTTGCGCCATTCCTGCGCGGTGGCCATAGATTCCATTTTGTAACACACCATTTGTAGTTTCTTTTTTGGACGTTCTACAGATTACTTGGTGGCTGTGTAGTTTACTTTAGCGGTACCTCTGGGCCTAGCTAGGCTGGGTAGGATAACAAAGTGTAAATGAAGGTAGTTGACCACTTTTTACATGAAGCAACAAAACATTCAGTGGAAATGAGTATTTTTTTTCTGAACATGTTGTTTTTCGTTTTCAGGGCTTCGGGAATCTATGTCTTCACAACCAACATTACTCCTCCGTTCGCCCGGAACTGAAAGAAACGAAGGCTAAAAGAATAGTCAGAAGAAGTAGTAGTAGTGAGTTATTGGGTGCTCTGTCCCAAACAATTTTCCAGCCGTTTCGCGCTTACGCGCTCACTGGAAAATTGTGTTACAGAGCACCCAATAACTCAAGTGTTATTCTGCCCTATAACCGTTTCTGTCCACTATTTTCAAACGTTCGCGGTCATTTGGCGAAAGAACATAAATAGTAATTGCGTTATTGCATCAGCAACACTTTTCAAAATACATCCATGCTGTATACATCTTTAGTGCAAAAAAAAATGAAATTTGTGAAACAACCTACTTCTCTTAGTCCTGGAAAAATTTATGTTAAATCTGATGAATCATCATGTCGTCACGGAAAGCTTTTACCCAATACAATTCGTTGTATAGTTTGTGGGCCATCGAACTGTGGAAAAACAAATTTGGTGATTGGATTACTCTTACATCCTAATGGTCTGAATTTTCAAAATATATACGTGTATTCAAAAACATTGTATCAACCAAAGTACATATTTTTAGAAAACGTAATGAAACTAGTACCAGGAGTTACTTATTTTAAATACCGCGATAACGAAGAAGTGTTGCACCCTAACTATGCCTGTCAGGACTCTGTCATAATATTTGACGATGTTGCGTGCGAAAACCAAAATAATATTCGTGATTACTTTGCAATGGGCAGACACAATAACATTGATTGTTTTTACCTGAACCAAACTTACAGTAAAATTCCAAAGCAATTGATTCGTGACAATGCAAATCTTATCATAATTTTTAAGCAAGATGATATTAATCTACGTCATGTTTATAATGAACATGTAAATACTGATATGACGTGGATGCAATTCCGTGAAATGTGTTCAGAAGTTTGGAAAGATGTCTTTAGCTATTTGGTGATAAATAAAGACTGTCAAAAAAATAAAGGATGCTACAGAAAGAAATTCGACACCTTCATTCATTTTAATGAATGAACAAACTTCATAAATGTTAGTGCTTAGAATCTTGTTTCGCATTTTACAACAGTATTCTTTAGCAAGAAGTTGTAAACCAAATTACAAAAATGAATGACGAAAAATTACTTAAGCAACAAATAATAAAATCTGCAAAAGCTGTGAAAAAAAAAGTTCAAAATATAAAAAACCGTAAACTAGATATTAATATGGCGCTAGATAGTGTGTTTAAACCAGTTACAGACCCACTCAAGAAATTGGTCAAAACCAATGTTAACGCTGACAAAGAGGATAAATCTTATCAAGAACCGTGTACTAGTACAATCGAAAATTCCTTTAACAAATCAGTACCATTAGCTACTACAAGAAAACGAACTATTTCTGATGTTAGTGGATCATCAAGAAATACTTACCAAAAACAAAAGCTGAAATTCAATGATGATGATGATGATGATGCTGATAATGATGAGATAAATAAAGATGATGTCAGTGATTCGATGAGCGATTCAACAAATGATTTATTTTTCGATACAAATTCTCGTTTAGCTTCGACTCCGAATTCGAAGTCTGTATCATCATGGTCATCTGAAATTTTTAAAGATGTACCCTACGGGATTAGATTAGTAAAAGGACAGCCCATGGTTGGATCGTCATCCCTTTCTGAAACTACCAACAAATACAACATTGGTGGTCATTCATTTGATAAAACGAATGGGTTAAAAGAGTTGCTTTTCAAACAAAAACCAGATTTAAGTGTTGTTACTGAAAATGATAAAAAACATTATAAAACTATACTTCTTTCCACAAATGCACATAGACGTAAATATGATTGCAATCAACCAATTTATAGTAACAGAGGTTTTAAATATTTACATATTATAAAACCTTTATTAAATTTGAACAGATCATCAAGTTCTGAAAGGGTTCCAAAAGGAAAAGGCTTACCAATATTTAAAAGACTTGTTCCTAAAGCAGATTATGTTTATTGGGATGATCCGAATGAATTAGTAGAACGTTTAAAGTTGTTAATTGCTTCTAGAGATGCTGGCAACACTGGGTTGGATAATGAGATAATTTCTATAATAGAGGAGTTAAAAGAATGTGGTGTAATCGATTGAATAAATACATGTGCAATTTTCATTTTATTTTATTTGTATGTTAGCCTTGGAACTTAAATGACGAGATGAATATTGACAAATTTGGTCACCATGTGCACAAAAGGATGCGCGTTATGGATATGACAGATAAAATATCAATAGACAAACTGCTCGCCCGGAATGATAATGGTGATTTTGACGTAAAACAAAGTCGATTAAAAGGATTAAAATTACCTGAGAGTGCAGATGAAGCTGTTACTAAGGGGTATTTTGATGAAAATAATAAATTATATTGTAGAAAACAAGATTTTCTGATGGAAATTAAAAATATAAAGACTGAGTTACAACTATTAAAGACTCAGTTACGTAGTATGTGCACAACAGTAGAAGTGGGTAAACTTATAAGGGATCACATAATAGCGCTAGGAGTTAGCTCTCATGCAAAATGAGTAAGCAATGCATTGTTAATGAAATACATAAAACCGCAAGAAAAAACTTTCTACGCCGTGCAGTGATTCTAAAAGGTATTGATGATTTGTGGCAAGCAGATTTAATTGACATTAAAAATTATTACAAAGTTAACAAAGGTTTCAAGTATATATTAGTTGTGATTGATGCTTTTTCTAAATATGCATGGGTTGCCCCGTTAAAAACCAAAACTAAAAATGAAGTCAGTGTTGCTTTTAAAAATATTTTAGAAAAAGGTCGTGTGCCTGTTAACCTACAAACAGATTTGGGAACTGAATTTTATAACGATGTTTTTCATAATCTTATGAAAACTTTTAAGATTAATCACTACTCAACATATTCAACTAAAAAAGCATCTATAGCAGAAAGATTAATAAGAACATTAAAAGAAAAGTTGTTTAAATACTTCAGTTTGGTTGGCAACTACAAGTGGGTTGGTAAACCATTGTTTGAGGTAGTTACCAATTATAACAATACAGTGCATCGGACTACAAAACACAAGCCGTGTGATGTAAATATGAGGAATGAATCGACAATCTCAAATTACATAAAACAAAAACAAAATTCTATGCCTTTCAAAAAGCCTAGGTATTGTGTAGGTGACATTGTTCGTATCAGCAAGTATAAGGGAGATTTTTATAAGGGCTATACACCAAATTGGTCAACTGAATTATTTTACATCATAAAAGTAATAAATTCTGCACCAACTACTTACTACATAAAAGACCAACATGGTGATCCAATCAAAGGATGTTTCTACGAATGGGAACTCCAAAAGACAAATTGTCCTAATACATTTTTGATAGAAAAGGTATTAAAAAAAAGAGGAAATAAATTTTATGTTAAATGGTTAGGACTCAGTCAAAAAGAAAATAGTTGGATTGATAAAAAAGCAATTTTAAAAAACTAAATGCTTTATTATATCATTTCATATGAATTATTTGTCATTAGCATCCTAGTTATGAAAGGGAAAGGACTCCTGAATACTTTGATAAACAATTTACCGTTTGAGTTACATTTACCAGGCTATAACTACTGTGGTCCAGGTACTCGTTTACAAAAAAGGTTGAAAAGAGGAGACAAAGGTATTAATCCGTTAGATAACGCGTGTATGAAACACGATATAGCTTATGATAACTATTTAAATCTAAAAGATCGACATAAAGCGGACGTAATCCTGCAAAATATGGCTAAGCAAAGGTTACGATCAAAAGATGCTAGCACTGGTGAAAAGTTATCATCTTGGTTGGTGAATAAGGTTATGAAAAGAAAACTAAAATCAGGTGCTGGTACTAAAACATTTAAATCTTCGCTAGCTAAACTGAAATCACATATGAAAAAAATAAAACCTAAAAACCATAATGATGCTATTCGTTTCGCTCACCTAGCAGCAAAAAAAATATTTCACAAAAAGAACAATAGTAATATCAGAGTGCCTAGAATTATTCCCATCCCAAAAACAGGAGGAATCCTTCCACTTATCCCTATATTTGCGGGATTATCAGCATTGGGTTCTCTAGCAGGAGGTGCTGCAGGTATAGCTAAAGCAGTAAACGATTACAAGTCAGCCAAAAAAAATCTCGCTGAATCGGAGCGCCATAACAAAATGATGGAGTCTATCGCTTTAGGACGTGGGTTGTATATCAAACCATACAAAAACGGAAATGGATTGTGTGTGCATTCTTCAAAAAACTAATAAAAAGGTTACCCAGGCGCGCGCTTAGTAATATTGATTTATTAAATTATACTCAGGATATTCCATGTTTTCGAGGAGTTTATATGAGAGACACTTTGCCTAGTAAGCCAAATCGTATTGAATGCGCAATATTAAATTTGGATTCTTCACAAAATCCAGGAACGCACTGGGTAGCCTATTGTAAAATAAATAATTATTGCGAGTACTTTGACAGTTATGGAGATCTAAAACCACCTCAAGAATTAATTATTTATTTAACAAAATCAACAAATATTTTTTATAATTATATAAATTATCAAAAAAATAACTCATACAATTGTGGACATTTGTGTATTAAGTTTCTTAAACGCTTTTGGAATCAACATTTAAATTGACGTTTTGTGTGCAAAGTAGCTCATTATAACGATGTCGTTCACACTATCAGTAACTGGGTGTAAATCAGCCCTATCAACAAATTATTCGCCTGCTTTGCAGCTAAACGGTGAATATGAATGTGGTCTTGTCTTATTTTCTACCTTCAACTCTATACCTAATATAGATAAGAATAATAACATGTTTCACTATGGTGACGATCTCGTTATTGAAATACCTGAAGGTTCGTACGAACTGGCAGATATCAACGACTTTTTAAATTCAAAGTTAGTAGGTTGTACTTTTAACTTGATTTGTAACAATAACACTTTGAGTACAAAGATTATTTGTTCAAGAGATATTCATTTCGAGAAACCTCGTTCGCTGGCAAAGATGTTGGGGTTTAAAAATCAACTTCTAAAAGCCAATATATTGCATGAGTCTTCCTTTCCGGTAAGCATTCTACCTACTACCATCGTAAGGATCGAATGTGACATCATAAGTGGATCCTATATTAACGGACAACCAGCTCACATTATTTATGAATTCGCGCCTCGTGTACCAGCAGGGTACAGGATTATAGAAATTCCAAAAAATATTATTTATTTTCCTGTAAACCAGAAAATTGTGAGTGAAATCAATATACGACTTTTAGATTCAAATAACAAGTTGATAAATCTGAGAGAGGAAGAAATACAGTTATATTTGCACTTGAGGACAAAATGATAGATTTTATTAATAAAATATTACTACCCACAAGTAAAGACGTCAGTTCAATACGTGCCGTGCATAAGCGATCATCAAATAAAAAGAAAAAGCTAACTAAAGAGAATAAAGAATTTCTCAAGTACATCAAACTTATAAAAAAATGAATATTTTAAATATTGCAGGCTCTCTTACCGTTGACAATAGCATCGAAAGCTATCAAATTCATTCTTATAAGCCTTATGTTAATAGTTGTAACAAAAACGATGAAATTCGCATACCTATTAACCAACAAGACTTATATGTTCTACCGTCAGCAAGTACATTATACATAGAAGGTTCAGTTACGGTATACCGTCATGTTGGTGATAAAAGAGAACGAGTTGGTAGCATTGAGTTTGTGAATAACTCACTTCTTTTTCTTTTTCAAGAAATTAGATATGAGCTTAACGGAGTCGAACTTGATAAAATAAAGAATCCCGGGATCACAACGACTATGAAATCTTATCTTTCTATGAATGAAAATGAATCAAAAATGTCTAGGTTATGGGGATGGGACAAGGATGGGATAAAACATAGCGATACCTTTTCTGCCTGTATTCCCCTGAACAAAATTCTTGGTTTCGCAGAAGATTATAACAAAATAATAATGAACTGTAAACACGAATTGATACTTCTGCGTAGTAATACGAATCTAAATGCGATAAAATTAGATACTAATGAAGTTTTAGATGACCTAACCATCAACAAAATTGTTTGGAGAGTGCCACATGTAAAAGTATCTGATCGTGAGAGAATAAACTTGTTGAGATTTTTAGAAAAAGATAAAGCTATTAGTTTAGCATTTAGAAATTGGGATCTTTATGAATATCCTCTTTTGCCAAGAAGTACGAAACATACTTGGTCGATCAAAACATCCTCACAAACGGAAAAACCAAGATTTATAATTATAGGCTTGCAAACTGATCGAAAAAATAAAGCCACTAAAGATATGTCGCGATTCGATCATTGTCAATTACGCGATGTAAAAGTATTTTTAAATTCTACGTACTTTCCATACGAAAGTCTGAATGTTAAGTTCGCGGAAGATAAGTACTTATTAATATATGAGCAGTACGCTAGATTCCAACAGTCGTACTATGGACATCGTTGTGAACCTTTGTTGAGTTTGACAGAGTTTAAAGAAAAAGCTCCATTATTTGTGATTGATTGCTGTCGCCAAAACGAAAACTTAAAAACAGGGCCTGTCGATGTCCGCGTAGAGATAGAATGTGATTCGGAAATAGCTGATCAAACATCAGCATACTGTCTAATTTTGAACGACTGTATTATAGAATATAAGCCATTATCCAACATTGTAAAAAAAATATCATGAGTGAAGAGTACATCTTTGTGGACTTACAAGGATTCCGCAACTATAAGAATAGTTTTATAGTTAAAGAATTCGCAATTGCTACCACGGAATTTACTCAAGTCTATTTAGTAAAACCACCATACCCGTTTTCAACACTAACAGTAGAGGAAAAAAAACAAGTGATTTGGTTAGAAAGGAAAAGAGGGATTTTCTGGGGAGAAGGATACATAGATTATCGAGAGTTTAAAAGAATAGTAAAACCCATCTTGGAGTACAAAAATGTTATTGTAAAAGGTTGTGAGAAAGTTAAATGGGTAGAAGAGCTATCACCACATTGTTGTAAAATAATAGATAGTGGAGACAAGGGCAGCCCAAATCTTGCAAATTTATGTGAAAAATATGCTAAGAATAAAAGAATGAACTGTTTTGATCATAAAAAATTCTGTGCATTAAAAAATGTGTTATGTATTAAGCAGTGGTACTATG
The DNA here is from genome assembly GCA_963457715.1 of Argyresthia albistria. Taxonomy (NCBI): domain Eukaryota; kingdom Metazoa; phylum Arthropoda; class Insecta; order Lepidoptera; family Argyresthiidae; genus Argyresthia; species Argyresthia albistria. Next base: position 4,355,107 of record OY735252.1, on the reverse strand, counting down.
ATAACAATATGTTTTTTTCTTTGTAAACTTTAATAGGAATTAATTCTCTAATGCAATTAAATATGTTTTATTAGATAAAAAATACTTTTTTATTTAAATCATATCATCCACCTACCTAGGAGGAAACACAGTAAAACAAAATGTTAGTTTTATTTTTTTATTTACCAATACAAGCAACACACTGTTTTTGGTGTACCTATACCACTTTCACATAAGAGCAAAAAAATATCTGGGACAGAGGTACCATTAACTCACTACTGTTTGCTGCTGTCCTACTCTCGTATGTTCATTAGGTTAAAAAATAACTTAAAAATCACACATAAGACTTATCAAATGAAACATTAAAATATAGAAGAAAATTTCAACAAGAAACACATTAAAATTACAGTGTAACGTTTTCGCATACCTTTTTTGAAATAATTCGGATAATATTTTCTACCATGTCCATAACTTCATCTACAATGTCTCGAACCACATATTGCGCATTTAACACAGCACTTTCACTATTTTCTTCACAAAGGTCGTACACTGCGATCTTCACCAAATGATGGCCCTTTTCAGTGAGTTTGTTGTACACGTAGGAGGAAGAGTTTGGAGTTTTCCGTGTTTCGTTTGAGCTTCGTTTTGTTGCAATCGTTCTTAATCTCTTCGAAGGCGGGGGACCAGTTTCTTCTATGTCACTGTCGAATATATTTTGCGCCAAGTCAAAAGGAATGTGTATAAGGTCCGGGGTCAGAATCTGTAACAAAGAAAAAAGTTATAAGTACTATATTGATAGCAAAACCGAATAAAATTATGTTTAACTGTAAACAAACTATCAACTCACCGATTGTGACATATTGAATAAAACGAGGTGATAACTAGCCACTCAAACAGTGTGTTACTCGTAATGGAGGATGCGAAGCAATGTGTCTTGTTAGTTACAACATTGTATTTTTTGCTGAATCAGTCTAACGACCCAATGCTGCTAGCAGAATGACCGCTCAATGACAATGAGGCGATGATGATGGACAACTTTAAGTATCAATACCAATTACTTTAATTTCTACCATCGATTATCTAAAACTTTATTATCAAAATGCCTAATATTGGATACCTAAAGTTGACTGGCGTCGTCGCGTCATTGTCATCAAGCAGTCATTGTGCTAGAATAATTAGGTCCCTACTAAGTTTGATTATAGTACGTCATAGTCTTCAACTGGTTTCAACATGCGCTCGCTCGCTGTTGTTACATATCATATATCACCTATGACAAATCATCGAATGCTTTGGGTTAGATACATCATTTCGATTATAATAGGTACTTCTCTCTACTTGTAGCGACTTGCAGCTTTCAGTACATAACTAATGAAACAAAATCATGCACAGGCACGCATACTCTCTCACACACACACACACACACACACACACAAACAAATAAAACGAACAAAGTTTAAGATTAAAACCCATTTATTAGTAATATTTTAGTACAGATAATTACAAATCAAAACTTTTACAAAAGTTGTAGGTTCACCTCATAGATAACATTGAAGTAGGTAGATACTTAACTGGTAGGTACATAAAACATTTCTATTCACATATATTATTAAAAAACTTAGTTTACTCATGCAATTAGTTAACGAACAATTACAGTTTAAATTAAACCCTGGTTCAGCTCCATTTTTGGATACTTCTAAACTAAACGAGTTTAAGAAATCATTAGTAATCATTATCTATAGTTTAAATCTATCAAATAGGTATAACATATTAGCCGTTAGTTTTGAGGATGCCCTAACCTCCCGCCGCGCTACTCACACCGCGCCACAAGCTAGGTGTGTTTAGTAGGTACAATGTAGTTATGGTGCGGTGTGGGAGGTAAGGGCATTCTCGAAACAAGCGGGTAGTAACCTAGCACATTCTTATTTGCTATTAACTTACTATATAAGAAAACCTACATACCTATAAGTTTTTTCCTAAATGCCAAGTATTGATGTGTGCCCCCAAGCTTTTGTAGTTACTCTGTCTTTTGAAATTAAGCGTTTATCGTCATTGTTTGACAAGGCTATTTTATTTACAGTTGTTGTGAAGACGTTGTGTTTGATGGATTTAAAAAGTGTATTTTTTTTTCTCACTATAGCGCCCGTTAACAATGTCTCCCTATAACTGGAAACATCAAATTCGCGAACAACACAAGCTCTGATTCCTTTAGCTCTCTTGATGGTTTTTTCAGCTGTTTTGACACAATAAAGCTTAGAGCGAAGGCCTACAAACTCTTCTATATTTTTTCCCCCCATTTCATCTTTAAATAAACCAGGCACTTTTTTGTTTATGAGAGGCAGGTTATGAATATTCGTAACCGGAAGATTACTGGTGTCAAAGTATTTTAAGAATTGTTTTTTAAGGTCATCATAAAAGTTTTCAGTCTCAATGTGATAGATGAAGCTATCTGTGTCTGTGTAACACATTCGTAATCGGTTTTGGTAGAAGGGCTCAAACACTGAATAATGAAAATCGTACATATGGCTTTTTGACAGTTCCAAAACCGTGAATCCGATATAGATAGGTTTATTCAGCGTAATACTGGCTGGTTTCAACTGTATTGCTACCAAATCTTCATCAAAAATGGCACAGCTGTGGAATCTTGAACTAGATATCAGTTTATCTGCTGAAGATCTTTTTTTTGTTTTATTTTGGGTATCACACCAAGTATTAACAAGATGTACCTGTACTCTTTTTTCTTGATTTTCAAGAGTTTTGCCGAATATGCTGTTGTTAAGAAGTTTGAAAAAATCTTGTTCAAATGTAGACTCCGCTTTTTGCCGCAGTGAAGTATTTAAATCAATGTACTGTTTTAGGTAAGCACTTTGTTTGAAAATAATTGCACGATGAATTTTTTTCAAAATCAAACCATGTTTTAAGCATGTTTTAAGATGTGCATAGTGGATAACGTAATTATATTTGTCATACAAATTAGGCACAAGTTTCGAGGTTTTTCCACCTGGAGGTATACACTTTTCTGGGCAAAAAGGAAGATCATTATGCTTGTCATGTAAATGTCTAGCATAAGTCAAATCAACCTCTAAAATATAACCGTGTGCAGCATTGTCTGAGATATTTAAACAATCCAAGTTTTGAATTTCACTTTCATTTAAAAATCTAAAATCCGACTGTGGTAAATTTTGACACATGCTGTGACCATATAGGTTGTTACAATCAATGTAAACAACATGTGAATTTGGTTTTGACTCATCAAAGTCAGGTAAATGCGGGTTGTTAGCTTTAGCATGCCTATGCGAGCACATACACACACCACCCCTTATGCCGCTTTGAATCATTCTTAGTATCTCAAAGTCATGGATAAGCTCGAGCTCAATACCGGTTTTCAAAAGCATTGCATCGAACGATAAGCTCGGCGTGGTGACGTAAAACGCCGGATCCAAATGGTAGTGATATTGACACGTTTTTCTAAAACTTTCGAATATATCTGTTAGCAGCAATACATCAGTTTTCAGATATAAATCCGTGTACTGACCCAAATTTTTGATATCGAATTCCCTCCAAACAGATTTTGCATGTTCGTAATCTTCATCGGAAATGCACTCGTCCGTAAGTGAACTGTAAAACAGGTGTTTAGCTGGAAGATTTTTTTCTCGGTATTGTTCCCAACCGCGCATGTACTCATAAGGATAGATTCCTTTACGAGTCAGTAACATAAATTTTTTTTCATCAGGATAGTAACTTTTTAAGTGACTGAAATTTTCTTTTTTCAGTGTTTTCGCAAGTTTATCCAAACCAGCGCTCAAAAACTTGTATGAATCTACAAAACGAAGTTGAACAATGTCTCCATTATCCACTGGTATGAATTTTGTGAAGCAAATGTAATTTTCTTTTGTTTTCGGTATTATTTTTATAGCTCCTGGTGCTTTGCCTAAATCTTTTATAAATAAATGGCAATCATAACCCGATAAGTTATGGAAAAATACCGGAATTAATTTCGGTGACTTATATTGCAAATTGCAAAATGCGTGTGATGCTCCGCGAAATTCGCCTGAAATATGAGAATGGTCTCTCACTTTATCCGAAAATAGCAAATTTCCGCATATGTGACAATGAGTTGCGTTATCAAATTTTATCTTATCATCATCATTAAATATCATTGGAACGACATTTGTCAACTGTGCATGTAAATCTTTTGCGTCTTTATAAATTGATTGCACAAACTTTTGAACACAGTCAGGACCACGATAAGACACGATGCGATTGCGGCTCGGGTCTTCACAACAAACAATGTTATACGCGAATGCGGATGGTATATGACGATGGGTGGTTGTAGTTGCACCACTTGTCTGTCCGTGTGGTTCAAGCAATGTCTCGAAATCAGCATAAATAACAAAAGGCATGTTTTGTTTTCGAGCATAGTTTTGGAATTTTATGACTGAGCCCTTTTCAGGTAGAACTGTTGCAACACCAGTGCAAAGATGTTTTTCCAGCACTTCATCTGTAGGAAAGAATACTAAGCAAGTCTCGCAAAAAAACAGTTTGCTATGATGTCTCGTCACCTGACTCCGAACGAGTCGAGACAGGTCTTTAATCAAACAGAAATGATATTCGTTGCCTCTGTCGATCAATAACAAGTGTATTGTTTTCTTATTGACATGGGTGTCTGACTTGTACAAAGGTCCTGTAACTGTTCTTGAGTTTTCTAGCCCATAAACAATAAAACTGATATTTGGGTTATTCTCTTCAAACTTTTTTATGTCTGAAAAAGTTACTGGAAATTGCATACCGGCAGTATTAAAGAGTGAACTGTAATGTGGATATGATGAAACTCTATCGGGATGACTTTTTACAGGGTAAAGAGCTGCTGTAACACACCACATAAAACAGCACTGATCTTTGTTGCGTATGTTTAAACATGCCTTTTTATTCTGAATAAACTTAGGTAGCCTTATGTAACTTGAGGCGCGCAACGGTTGATATTTATTTATGTTGATTTCGAGATGAGACATTCCCACATATGTCCAACCACTATCCTGTCCCTGAAACTCTTGAATTTTTTTATCAAGGTTAGAGCAAGTTTCTTTCAAGCATTCGTCAAAGTCATAATTATAGTACATCACCATGTTTTTGGTACCAAAAGATTTGATTTCTTGCGCGTCGTTTTTGAATGATAAAAACGTACCAAAAACCTCAAAGTTGACTTTAACACACGTGTGTTTCTTTAATGAATCATCTAAAAGAGACTTTATGACACTCTTTTTAGAATTTAAAAATGAGACTAACGATCCCTGTTGCAGCTGATCATCATCAGCTGTAAGGCGGTAAGTGACAATTCGTGAACGAAATGCTGATGCAACTATATCCACGCCATCACTATGCCTGACCTTCTCAATGTTTTGTTTATGTGCATTGCTACGTAAATGACCTATCCATGCTCGGTTCTCAACTGATGTTGAACAGGACACACAAAACGGCATTTTGAATCGAATGTAAGTACCTACCTAGCAAAAAGAATTCAAATAACGTAACTTACCTACCTACGTACTAATTAATTAAATTGACCACAATTAATTAAATTAATTGGTTAGATTAGGTTTTGTATATTTGATTTCAATTAGCTATACTTACTAAAGTTTAAATATTGTGTGTTATAAAAATCTACTTTATCCATGTAGGTAATTAAAATTATGTAAACAAAGCCGATTTCACAGCCAACAAACGAAATTCATATGTTTGTTTGTATACATCATTTTTAATGCCTACTCGGATAGAGTATAACTACCTCTATTTAAATGAAGATGATTTGCGAAAAAATAGAATAGAAACAAATAATTTTATTAAGACATAAAAATACATAAAATTGATCCAACACTAATTGAAAATTAACAAATAAAAAACCAGTTATTAATAAAATGAGTTATAGGATGACGAGATCTAAGCAGATCAAAAACAATGTGTATTTTTATTTGTCTGTAAAATACACACTTTCACCGCCCTTGAACAGCTCAAATGCGTTAGAGAGGACCCGCTGTACACCCTCCCAAGCCTCTGAGTCATCGGCGCACTGTAGTTTTAGCGCTGCCAGTGCCTTTTTGTACCGTTCTTCAGGATTTGTGGCTATTACATCTTTAATGTTATAGACTTTCAAGTCAATAAAGAATTCACCATTCGCTGGAACCGAAATGGTCCTTCTACTGCGCCCTCCAGCCACCTTCGCTGTGAAGCTCGATGATACGTCGCTTTTTCTGCCGTTTTGGGCTCCGGACGCCTGCTCCTCACCGCGTAAGATGGCAAACAAATCCGGCTTTCGCTTCTTTGAGCTGAAAAAATATATCAGAAATTAAGTATGATAACATGGTAGCCAGTTAATTTAACTGAGTTAGGGGTATTGAATCCCTATCTTCTAATCGGGTGTGATGCCACTAGATAAACTAACAATGTGGTTTAAATTGGACTCTACATACCTACACGGTATTTGTATAAATCAAAGTATGACAAATCGTGGGTATCTTGTGATCGGGTTTGATACCACTAGATTAACTAAATATGTGGTTTAATTGGACTCTACACACACACACACACACACACATACACACACCCTCACACCCTCACACACACACACACACACAGCCTGATATGAAAACGGTTATAATGTGCCCTTACGAAACTCGATGCAAAACTCAATCGGTGATGTTGCCTTCTAGAGTTTTACAGGCGCAGACAGTAGTAAATTGAAAAAAAATCAAAGTATGGAAAAAATTACCTGTTCGCGGCAGAGTTGGCAGACCCGCTAGACGTAGATGTAGTCGCCTTTCGCTTTATCTGCTCTGGGACTGTGGCTGGAGCGATTTTCGGCTTCCTCTTGCGGATCGACGTTGTTGAGGCCGGCGGTGCTGGTGTCGGAGGGGTTGTCACGACTACTTCGGACTCGTACTCGTATTCGGAGTCAGACCTGAAATAATCAAAGTAAATGTCATTGTCGTGGTAGAGAAGTGGCCTATACCCAGGCAGTTGGTAGGTGTGGGCTGATTGATGGTGTTGATGATGAAACTTCATGTAACAAATAACAAAAAATTGTGTGTTCCAGAATGCAATTAAAATAGAAAAAAATACTCACATACATTTTTATTTATCTTCTTTGATGGTTTCTGGTAATAGAGGCTGCAGCTTGTTGTTCAAGTTTCTTGAACAAAATTGGAGAAAATTGTAACTTTGAGAGCTCTTTCCTCGATATTTAACCAAAATAAAACGCTAAGTCAACAAAAAATAAATAGTTCTATAAGGTCTTAATTACCAGTACTAGTTAGTCAGAAAATGCTTAAAAACATACGGCATTGTTTCGAAATTTATATAACATCATGATATTACTTATCACGACGTTACTAAAGCTAGTGAGTTTATGTAATAAAAAGACTTAAAACGCTTATCCAGTTATAGGATTTTGTTCTCACAATTTACTTAATTAAGTAATTGCGAAAGGTGAAATTCGCTTTTTCTGTGATATTTTTTACCCACCTTTTACTCAAATCCATCATTACAGAAAAACAAAAGTTTCTTATTACAATATTGCAGACGTGCGAGCGTGAGAACGGTGCTGACCAAGCGATATAACAGTAAAATTAGAACAGTAGCATGCCTTCATAGCAAATAGCCTATGATACTGTAATTGCATACATAATTATGTGTAAATGTTAGTTAGTTTAAGAATAAATCTATGCATTCGATAATAAGAAATCGCATGTATATAATCCAAATGTATTTATGTATTTTATTACACAAAGTAAAACTTTTTTTTTGTATGCAACTTTAAAAAAATACATTACTATGTATTTCATTAATATAATTAATAAACTTATACATACCTACAATTTTTTTAACTAGGTACTTATGCCTTGAGTGTTCTAAGAACGGAAGCGGTGCGTATATTTGTTACTGTAATGTACGCATGCAAGTTTACTGCGCTACTTTGCACAAGCAGGTGTCGGACGTCATTCTTTAAATTAAATTATTCGTGCGGTCACGCCTGTCTTGAGAATATACAAATAAAATTTCAGTGAATTTGTGCTATAGTATATCAATTAAAAGTGTCATCATCGAGCTGCT